>SKCR01039613.1:0-74688 GCA_019454045.1 Zanthoxylum bungeanum | reverse complement strand
AACAAATCTAAAAATCACATACCAAATTAAAATAAACATTAAAATCAATCAAATATTTTAATTTCTTAATTAAGATATTCACCCACCAATTACACAAGATTCCTTCCTAACCAAACAAAATCACATACTAAATTAAAAAGATGTCATGCCTAATTAAAATCAATCATAACAAATTAAATATTTTGCATTCCTAATCTAGCCAAATTTTGTCCCCCATCAAATCCCTTGCTTTCTTTGTCTAACACCAAATCATATCTCTCTTTAATGCCAAAATCCCTTCCTTGTGAGACAAGGTGAAGCCCTAGCCATTCTCTATATAAACAACCCCTAACCAAGACATGATCCCAGCTAGCACATACACACAACTCACACGAAAATCACAACACAAGAAACACCCAAGCTTATTGACACAACTCTCCCTCACTCTCAATAATCGAAGATCACAAACCAAAGAACCCTCATTGCCTTGACCAAAATACATCTCGAACAGCCCCTTTACCTCATCAAAACAGCCCCCGAACCACACCATAACACCACCGAAAATCACACCCAAAACAGTAGCTAAAACATCCCAAGAACAGTAACTAAAATACAGCAGCAGGACAGTAGAAAAACGGTAGTGAATCGGAGTCAAAAGCAGCAGCAAAAGACGGAGAACGACGACTCAAAACAGTAAGACAACGAACGAGAGTAGTGAACCAGTGAACCGGAAGAGTTGAGGAGCATCCACCCTTCCGACGATCGTGTACCGTACATCCGAGAGGTGATTTAAAAGGTTAGACCTGAGGGTACTTCCCATACTCATCTTCATTTGATCCTTGTTATTTATTTTGACTGTACTTTAATTCTTTGTTGAATATGGTTTGTGTATGATGTGTGTTGTGGGTATTGGATGAATGGAAGGGTGTCATCTCTTGTGGTATATCGGATGGAAACCAAGACGTAAATTCCGTAGCCGAATCCGAATGGACGGTAGTGCGGTCTGTACTTGGGATACAACTCCACGTACCACTTGAGTAAACGGCACCTTCTTTTGTTTCATGTTGGTTTGGTTTACCTATTTCTTGTTACTTAAATTCTGTATGTTGCTTATTTGTGTATGATTCAATCGAGCGCATGGGCTTAGTAAGTGTGATGTGAGATCCCCTATGGGGAGGGGTTAAAGCCTTTACCACGATGCTTTGCCGCGCCGGTTGATGTGTGTTCAGTCGAATGCAAGATACATTTGATCGGACATATTGAGCTTGACATTGTCATCTTTATTCTTTGTGTTGCATGCATCAGGTCTGGTTCCGTTCGAACGCGTTCTCGGACGCTACACGAACGCGAACCTTCTGTTTACCGTTCGAACGCGTTATCGAACGCTACGCGAACGCACACGCACTTTCTTAGTCTCATAATGCATCAGGTCCGGTTCCGTTCGAACGCGTTCTCGAACGCTACACGAACGCGAATCTTCTGTTTACCGTTCGAACGCGTTATAGAACGCTACGTGAACGCACACGCACTTTCTTTGTGTTTCATGCATCAGGTCTGGTTCTGTTCGAACGCGTTATCGAACGTTACACGAACGCGAGCCTTCTGTTTACCGTTCGAACGCGTTTTCAAACGCTACGCGAATGCACACCCACTGAACTGAGTCCTCTTCATTAGATTTCATGCATAGTTTTCCTAGTAGCTATCCCCATATGTATGAATACGAATGTGTTTAATGTATTACAATTCATATGCTTATGTCATGATAACATTTGAGTATTGTTTCTTGTGGTATATCGGATGGAAACCCAGACGTAAATTCCGTAGCCGAATCCGAATGGACGGTAGTGCGGTCTGTACTTGGGATACAATTCCACGTACCACTTGGAAAAGTGCCCACAAGTATGCTTGTATGTTTAGTATGTATGTTTGTGTTTTCTTGAACATGATATGCCAATGAAGTTGTATGTTCGTTGCTACTTTGATGTATTTTCAAGCATGCAATCTTAGATGTGAGATATATGTGAAATGTATGTATGAGTTTTATTTTGTATATGTGAATTTAGAAGCATGATACTTTTGGAAATAAGTGTTATTTAAGCCTGATTAAATTATTACATAAATCCTTTTATTACAAGTGACATAAGTAAGGGACCATTCTGAACCCAACGGTTTGAGGTCTTCCCTTGCGAGGGGTGAGTGCGGCCTTAAATCTCATTTTCCCGGTTCACACCGGGTGGCGACTCCTTTACTCTCCGGTTTAGTCCCTTGTGGCTACTCCGTACTCCCAACTAGGCCGCGAGCCTAGGACAGCATGCGTCGCCCAGTTTCTGTGTTCCCACAATCATCCAATACAATAACATCCCACATCCAATCCATCAATCTCATCTCAACAATCATGAATTCATATTTATCATGCTTTCGATTAATAAATATTTATTTCTCAACAATCATATATATAAATATATATATATATATATGTAAATAATTATAATTATAATTATACCAATATATTTGTATATAGACTTCCACAACAACCATCAATCATCAAACAATTATGTTAAGAGAATCATCATGCAGTGTATTTACCTTTATCCACGCAAAAGCCCTTAATATGTCTATCTCATCGTTAAGAATCGAGCTCCAACGACCTCCAAATCTCTCAAAGAAAGATGCACTAGACAGCAAAAATCTCAAGGAACACAGCGACGAACGGCTTCGGAACTTGCTGATACGCTTAACGAGGCAAGTGGGCCCCACAACGAAAATCGGGCCCCACAACCAAAAATCGGGCCCCACAACCAAATACTTTCAACGGTGGATATTTATACCAAAACGCTCGTATAATCGAGAGCAATAATCTGATACGTTCGGATCGCCGATCCAACGGTCGGATCTCAAATTTCAGTACTAATCTCGAATTACCGATAATTACAAAACGGAAAACAACCCAAACGATGTCGGATCAGGAAGTGACCACTGGCGTTGGAAAGATCTCGGCCTGAAAAGTACCCACTCGCCGGAGGTGGCCGTCAGAAGTGATCGGAGATGGCCGAAAAATGCAGAAAAGTGGCCGACGAGTCGTCCCCTTCCGGCGGCGCGTGGAGGAGCGTCCGGCGTCCGATGGCCTCGATCTCGACGGATCTGGAAAGCTGACGTCAGCAGCTTTCTAGCGGGATGGCTCGTGGCGGAAGATGATCGACGGTGAAATGGTGGCGGCGGTTCCAAGATTAGGCAGAGAGATAGTGTTTGAGAGAGAAGAAAAGAAAATAATTGAAAAAGAAAGAGAGACTGCCCCCTTTCAAATATGTTCCTCTGAACTTATATTCATTTTTTTTTTTGGACTTATCTCCACCCTCCCTTTTAATTTTTTAACATAAGGTATTACAAGTTACTTCACGCTCACTTTGCCTTTACTTTGCAGGATCGTTGGTGCCCCCATCCTACTAATTCTCAATTGTGAACTGAATGCAAAATTCAGCTCTATAATATATATATATATATATATATATATATATATCCTTTTCTAGTATTATTATTATTTAGTTATTAGTCGGATATCCGAAACCGACTAAAAAATTTCAGATACTGATATTCATAACTTGCTTATTGGTCGGATATCTGAAACCGATTTAAAAAAATTCGGATACTGATATTCATAACCTACTTATTGGTTGGACATCTGAAACCGACTAAAAAAATTTCGGATACTGATATTCATAACCTACTTATTGGTTAGATGTCTGAAACCGATTAAAAAAATTTCAGATACTAATATCCATAATCTGCCATTTTGATTACATAATTTCAAAATCAAAACCTGACTATCATTCATTAAACTCGGGTATGATAATTTTCTCGACGGGATAGTATCGAGTATCAAAAACTATGTACTGCAACCCGCACTTCTTTTCTGTTTGAATCTGAAAATTGTACATTTCCAGTGACAAGTAGTGCAACAAAGCATTGAAGCCAGTGATTCGAAACCATAATCACTTGAAAATTAAGAAGAAATAACAAAGGCATAATATTTCATATAAAGCTTTTGAAGAAAATGAGTTGAATTTCAGATGCTTCAAAGACTCTTGCGTTTGTTTTTATTATAAAATGATGTTAAAATAAAATACCAAACCGGAGCCCACACGGTTTTCCGAGGAGTTGCCATCTGTCCATTATTATTATACACGCATTCTGAAAATAAAAATGAAAAATGATTCACACCGTCGATGACTCTTGACTCTTGTTTATGTAATCTTGTTGATAGATTGAAAGAGATTTGCTGGGGTACTTCAATTGATGGTCACAAACAATAAGCGTGCATAAATGGCGGGTTGGATCGGATCTGGTCAGTTTTTTATCGTTCTAATAGGATAATTGATACTTAAATTGGGTTGATTTGGATTAAATTGGATCGGGTCACCTAGTCAAATTTCAAAAAGTTAAACAAAATTTTTTATTTAAAATTGAAAAGTGATAGATTGGTGGGATTTTAACAATTTAATTTATTTCAAATGTATATATGATCGAGATGAGTCAGGTCAAAATCAAGATAAGACCAGATGAATATATTTCATCCGATTATTTCCTTTGGAATCAGTAGGTTAATCTCAATTTTTTACACCCCTAAGAAACACCACTAAGATCTCTTTCGAAGTCCGTTCTCATGTCGTTTGAACGAAATTGCAGTATCCAGAAAACCAATTACATTCAGCAGTTTAATTTTTAAGCTTAGAAATCCTAAACTATATAAGATTTTCTTTAACCAATATTTTTTCAGTTTGATTTAAGTTTGTCGAGTAATCTTATTTCCATCTTCTTTCGCTTAACTCTCTTCTTTGAAGACAAACTATTGATCTTCCTATTAGTTTTTTCATTCATTAGCCATCAACACCATAAAATACCAAAACTCAATCCATACATAAAATTTTAGAGTTCTAAGGTGGAGTTCCGCAGTCGAAGTTCCGACACTTAAAAATACAAGTTCGTTGTATGGATTTACTACAAAGACTTCTGAAGAATAATGTTTATTCTTTGGTGCAGGTTCAAATAGTTGCATATGGTAATTACAGTTAAGGTAATTGAGTGAACGAATTTCTGCCGTAAGATTTTTAATTATCACTATAAGTTTTTCTATATAGTGAATTTTGGTTATTCGGAGTAGTTTCTCTCTAATTTTTCACTGCATATCTTTTAAATTAATATTCGGTGATTTATTACTTTAATTAATTACATTTTTTTTACACTGATTAGATTAAGAGTGTGACATTTGATTAAATTCAAGTGTGTTTGATTATAGCCATGGAAATTTTATCTTAAATCTGTCTTAGATGGAGTAGTTAATTCGCAGTAATCACCTGTTACTCATAAGTATATTGGGTCAAAATCTCCTACTTTCATGAACTTTAATGCAAAAGAAAATAAAAAGAACTCTATAAGCTATGTATCTTGTTGAAACTTAGCATAAAACAGTTATATATATGCTTGAAAAAAATAATAATAATGATGATAATAATATTTAAAAATCTGTGTGAATATACTCGAATCGAAGGTACAAAATAACTAACAAGAACAGTTACAAGATCTTCAATTGATAAAGCCTAGCTATGGCACTATTTGAATAAGATGGTGAACGGACCCACCATCATACTAGCAAGTTCAGATCAAACTGTTCTGATGATGATTGACCTTCAAGCTCCATCCATGAACATTTGCTTTGATCATCTGGTTTAGCAGCAGCCGCTGCCATTGGAGAAGGGATGTTTACTTGGTATGGTGCTCTTGCTGTCACCCTGAAATTACAAATCCATGAAAGCATTAATTAAAATTCAGTGTTCCAAAAGACAGAGATAGCTACTGATTAGACCTTAAATTTAAGACGGACTTAAGGGCACCCTCCCAAAAGAAACCCAAAATTTTACAAAGAATGAATTAAGGCAGGGCAGCAGAGGGTACCAACTTGTTACCTGTCCTTTCTTTTCTCAAAGAAGCGATGAAGAGAAGCTCTTCTTGCAATTGGCACAGCTTGATAGCTCTGATTATGGAAACAATCTGGGGTTCCAATATTGTTGTTGTTGTTGTTGTCAGAGGTAGAAGCTATGTTCAAGTCTGGGCATGGGGTGACCTTAGAGTTAGAGGCTGCTGCTTTGGTGGCTAAGGCCATGATTTCCTTTGCCTTTTCTGCAGAAAAGTCACTGAAAACAAACACTTGCCCTGCGTAGAATATTGTCATCTGAGAGCTTCCATGTTCCAACATGGCATCATTTTTGGAATTTGAGGAAGCCAGACTTGGAATATTTGTTAAGAAATCATTTGCTTTCACATTCTGTCTTGAAATCTCAGCAGAATTTTCCAGGTTTGGCAACAAGTTCATTGTTTCAACACCTGAAAATTATTACCATAGCCCAAAAAACAAAATCAGAAAACTTTTTTACATTTTGCACAAAAAAAATAAGAAAAAAAAATAAACAAAAAATGTTACCTTGATTTGCAAATCTTCCATTTTCCTTAAAGTAGTGGCTCAAAAGATTGCACGTCTGAGCAACACTTGATCTCCGGCCTGAACTTGACATGATGATTGCTTTGTGTAAGAACTGAGAAGACGGGAGGGGGGGTATTTCTGTAAATTAATTTTATGAGTGCAGAAGAAAATTCTGATATTTGCTTTGTATGTACGATGATTGATTTGAATGGGCCTTGGAAAGAATATAATGGCATGCTCTTTCCACTTGATTGGCTCTGACTATGAGTTGTCTTTTGCTTGTTGCTTTCTTTCCTCTGTAAATGATTAAATTAAATTTATTATTATTAATTTTGACCACGTTTTTATTGTTTTGTATTTGTCACAAGACGGGCAATTTGGCAAATGAAATAAAAAGTGGGAAAAGAGAGAAGATTCCAAGAAACTTATGACTCGTGTAAGTGCTTTTCATTGAAATTATTATTATGCCCTTTCATCGTGGACCAAGTCATCAGCAAATTTTTGTGGATGTGATCGGGTAGAGTCAATTATCAATACAAAATTAAATCGAAATTTAAAAAAAAAAAAAAAAAAAAAAAAAAATTAAAGAGAAGGCCCAAAGTTGGTCGAGTTAGACCGGTCAAATTTGAGACTAGATTTTTTCAACAAACTCAAGATTCTATCATATGAATTTAACATCTCAAACTTAATATATTTTAGGAAATTTGACTAAACTCGATGAATTTAATATTTCAAATCTATCTGAATCGAGTCAGGATGGATTCATTCGTCATAATGATCCGATTTTTAAATATCTCTTCCTAAATAAAATTTATAACGAAGACTTTCACTTCTTAGATATTAAAGAAAAAAATCTTATATGCTTTGCATATATTAATGCTACCTCATAATTAAAAGGAATGAAAGTGCATTGAGCTTTATCTTTTATGAGAACAAGTAGAATTTTATCATTTCAAGTATCATGAATTTTTAATAGAAAATAATTTCAAAATTCTCTAATTTAATATTGAGGTTGTAATAGTCATAACAAGAACTAGGTGCGGATACTTCGGTCATTTAAATTTCATTAACGGAGTTAAAACTGTCGGCTCGCCCTGTACGTGCCGACACGGACCGACATGTACGTGGGACCCACGTGCGTACCTATGGAAATTATTATAGAAACGTGTCTCGATCACGTTTTCATTTTGGGGTTCCTCTATAATCATTCGATTGTGGTGGCAATTTCGTCATTTTATTCTGACCTCTTAGGAACCGACACGTGTCAGGAACTCACGGCTCTGATGGGGCCGAAACTTTTCATTGACGTGGGAAGTGTGAACAGCACCCACACAACTGAACTCACGTGCTTCATGCTCGAGAAAGAAAGGCCAGCAAGCAGGGTAAATTTTTTTTTTTAATTGCAATATAATTACAAATTTGTATAATAATATCTTAATAATTAACGCGTCATTGGAGGAATCCAGCGACTGGGACATTTTTTTAGGGGTGAACACGGTTTCGGGTCAAACCGCGAACCGTACCGAACCGCATCGCACCGAACTGAACCGCGCGGTTTGAAAAAATATTAAAAATGATTTCAAACCGCACCGAATCGAACCACAAATTTCGGGTCGGTGCGCGGTTTTGACTCACACCGAACCGCCCAAACCGCAAATTAGAATATAAAAGATTTAATATGTGTATAATTTTATATAGATTGCTTCCGCTACTTCAAGAAATTTAATATAAGAGTAATAAATTGATTAATAAATTATAAGCTTCTCGTTCAGATACAATTAAAAATTTAAAGATTAATTACAATCAACTTGGCTTTCTTAGAAGATGTTTGAATTGAAACGTGAATGGCTTATGAAATTGTTCAAATGTTATTAAAGTCGTAAATTTTTAGGTTCAGATGAAGATTATTATTATTATTATTATTATTTTTTATGAATTGATTCAACTTTAAAGATTAATTATAATGTGAAAACGCATAAAATTTTCTTAAAAATTCTATAATCCAAACCGCCGACCCGAACCGCCGAAACCGCTAAACCGCCAACCTGAACCGCCGCGGTTTTCCTTATCAAATTTGCGGTTTCGGTTTCTAATTTCCCAAACCGTCAACCCGTGCAGTTTGAAGGAAAAAACGAAAAAACCGACCCGAACCGCACCGCGAACACCCCTATATTTTTTATACAAAATGTGAAACCGTGCCACGATCATCGACTCCAAAGACATTATATGTATCAAAAAAAAATGATTTATATAATTTAACTTGTGGTGTTATCTTAATGACACACACCATCACGTGCTGCTGTATAATATCCAATTACGTATGAAAATTGGACGTTGGAATTGAGAATCGATCGTAAGTTTGGTTCGGTTAAATATTAAAAATCCGTCAAAATTTATCAAAATCAACAAATCGAAATGGAATTGTTCAAATTTTTTTAATTTTTAAAATCAAAAAATAAAATTTAATTTTTTTAATTTTTAATTAAAATAAAATTATTTATGACATCAGCCGGTTTTGTCAGTTTTTTCGAAACGGTTCAACCGGACGAAACAATGACTCATTGAACCTTTTATATCACTGATCCTTTTATGAAAATATTGGTACGAACAATAATTTTCTCATATAAGAAAACACAGGATATAGTATGAACCGCGTAAACTTCCAAATCTCGATCGGAATTTGAGATAATTTTAAGAAAACACAAGACACGTTATGAACCGTATAAACTTCTGAATCTCAATTTGAAATTGAGATATTTTTTATCCTATTTTTCTCTTTAAAAAAATCTTAAAATCTTATGGAGATTTCGAACGTTCGATCCAAACTTTATGATGATTTTTCATCCAAATCATAAATTAATATGAAATTCATGACGTTTTCTCATCCTAAATTTATAATCGGGACGAGAGCGAGATGGAAAATTTTGACCTGTCTCGATCTATTCCCATCTCTAAATTATACTTTTTATATTGTGTATGTGTAGTAAGGTGAACGATATTTTTATTGTAATATATCGAGACAGGTTGAAATTTTCCATCTCGGTCTAGTATACACACATTTTGTTGGGCGGGTGTGTTATTATTCATTTTATAACATGCATTATTCAAACAAAATCATTAAAAGAAATCATACAAATTAAAATTGAACACAAACTCAAGTGTTAGAAAAACCTGGAAAATATTATGTAAATGATAATGGATTTTAACCAAGTCGAGAAAATCTATGTCCTTAAGACTTATTAGCCCTGTATCGGTGCACTACGGATCTCTTGTGACTAACGTTCTCCCAGGATGGTGGAAACTCTCTCACTTGAAAACTTTAGACTCTCTAACAATTGTCTAAGACTTATGAAAATAACATTGGATGTAGAAAAGAAAACAATGAGAACCAATGCCTTATTTATAAACATGGGAAGTTATCATTGAAGATGTACCCTTAGGCATACAGATGCAATCCTTAAAAGGGTCATAACTCTTCAATGTACCCTTCCAACTCAAAGGTCGTATCATTTTCCTCTAAAAGATATATACATTCATTTGGTGTTTTTCCTAAATGTCACTTATTAAAGACATGTCCTATCACAAGACACCCTATAAATAAACCTTATATTTAGGAAATTTCCTACAATCTCCCATAATTTTCTAAATATCAATGCAGACACTTAAGAGAGTTTCCTTGAAATAAAACTACATCGGAATAGGTAGCTTTCGCCTTAAACCTTTCCTAGTGAATGACAATCGGATTTACTTGGCAAACTAGTGACCCATAGTCTTGAACTGATATGTCGTTGGTGTAAACCAAGACAATAGTCATCACACAGCTTCACTTCGACCATTTCTCGTTCTACAGTTATGTTCAATTCGACCATGAACATTGGTCATGGTTTCATCAAGTATTTTAGGGGATCCAACCTTTAAAATTCACATGGAAGCGACCTCACTTCTTACTTGAAATAGATGATCTACTATGAAAGGTAATTTGTCTTTACCCCTTTTATGACTATTTTCCTAATATAATAGTCATTAAAAGCCTTAGTTTATCCTAACATTGACATACATCACTCTGCGTCATTATAGGAATGGGAAAGAGTATAGAATTCTGCAGTACTTGTTTTGAATTGCACAAAAGTTTCAGTTGTCCCTTTTGAACCTAGATCTTAGGACCTCCAGTCAGCTATGTTGGGTTTCCACAGTGACATTTCTTAATTAATAGGCTTCAAGTTCATTCCTTTCGATGACTTTTCAACTTGCTCTCTAGGTAAACATTTAGTAAGTGGATCTGCTAGGTTTTCCTAAATTTGACATAATCTATTGAAATTATGCCGCTTGAGAGAAGTTGTCTTATGGTAATATGTCTTCGACGTATATGTCTAGACTTACATTATACATTGAATTTTAGGCTTTCCCAATAGCCGATTGACTATCACAATGTATGCTTATAGCTGGCACTGGTTTTGGCCAATTTGGAATATCCTCTTAGAAATTTCAAAGCCACTCCGCTTCTTCCGCTGATTTGTCTAATGTATAAACTCAGAATCCATAGTAGATCGAGCAATACACGTTTGCCTCGATGATTTCCATGACACAACTGCACCACTAAGTGTGAAAATAAATCCACTCGTGGATTTGGAATCCACTGTATCAAATATCCATTTAGCATCGATGTATCTCTCTAGAACAGCAGGATATCTCGTATAATGCAGACCATATTTTAAAATTTCTCTTAGATATCTCAAAACTCTTACTATGACTTCCCAGTAGTTATGGTCTTGATTACTTGTATATATATTAAGTCTGTTTACAGCTTGAGCGATATCAGGCCGTGTGCAATTTGTGAGATACATCATACTCTTGATGATTATTGAATACTCTAATTGTGATATGCTCAAACCAATATTCTTTGACAAATGAAGAGTTAGGTCCACAGTAATTCTAGCTACGTTTAAGTCTCATTTGTTATATTTCTCACGTATTTTCTCAACATAATGAGTCTGAGATAATATGTACCCCTCTGATGTTCTAGAAATCTTAATTCCTAGAATCATATCAGCTACTCCTAAAGCTTTCATGTCAAATTTGCTGGTTAATACTTTCTTGATATATTGAATCATCTCATGATTGCTACCAATTACCAGCATATCGTCTACATAGAGATACACAATGACATATCTTTTTTGAGTTGATTTAGTGTATACACACTTATCACACTCATTGATTTTAAAATCCACTTGACAATATTTCTTTGTCAAATTTCTTATGTCATTGTTTATGTGATTGTTTTAATCCGTATAAGGATTTTACAAGTTTTCACACCTTGTGATATTGTCTAGGAACATTAAGACCTTCTGGTTGTTTCATGTAAATCTCCTCATCCAACTCACCATTTAAGAATGTCGTCTTTACATCCATTTGATGTATTTTAAGACCAAATATAGCCGCTATGGCTATAAGCATTCTTATTGAAGTGATCAAGTCACTGGTGAATAAGTATCAAAGTAATCAATGCCTTTTTTCTATAACCTTTATGACAAGTCTTGTCTTGTACTTATCTATTGATCCATCCGGCTTCATCTTCCGTTTGAAAATTCATTTATATCCCAACGGCTTACAACCTGGAGGAAGATCAACCAACTCTCAATTATAGTTTTGAAGGATAGAATCAATCTCGTTATTGATAGCCTCTTTTCATAAAAGTGTCTCCGAATAAGACATCGCTTCTTTATAACTTTGAGACTCATTTTCTAATAGGTATGTCAGAAAATCATATCCAAATGACTTAGACGTTCTTGTTCTTTTGCTACATCTAGGTTTATTTTTCCTCAATATTTTCATGTTTGATCTGATTCTTGGTTAAATTTGATCACTACTTGTAGCAGTATCAATGGTTCTTTTGAAAGACTTCATTCTTTGTTTTCTTTACAAGGAAATGTCTCTTCAAAGAATGTCGTATTCCTTGACTCAATTATCATATTTGGATTAATGTCAGGAATTTCATATTTATGTATCAAGAATCGATACGCACTACTGTTGTGAGCATATCCAATAAATATACAGTCAACAGTTTTTGGTAATAGTATCACCTTCTTAGGTTCATCACTTTAGAAAGACACCCCCACACTTTCAGATATTTGTAAGGTGCGTGACTTTTCCACAATTCATAAGGTGTATTTTCCAATCTTTTTTAGGTAACTTGTTCAGAACGTAGTTGGCAGAAAGTAATGCTTCCCTCCATAAGTTCTGGGGTAAACCAAAGCTTGTCAACATGGCATTCATCATTTCCTTTAATGTTTGATTTTTATGTTCCACAATCTCGTTTTATTGAGGTGAATAATGAACAGTAGTTTCGTGAATAATTTCATGATTGGAACAATATTTACCGAATGGTGACACATATTCACCTCTCATATCACTCCTGATTATTTTAATTTTCTTGCCAATTTGATTTTCAACTTCGCTCTTATAGTGTATAAAGCTCTCAATAGCTTCATTTTTGCTTCTTAGCAAATAGACATAGTAGAATCTTGTGTTATCATCGATAAAGTGATAATGTAATTTTTACCGTCTCTTGTTTGCACAACATTCATATCACACACATCGGTGTGTATAAGTTCCAAGGTTTTAGAACTTCGTTCTATGAAATGAAATGATGTTCTATTCATTTTCGCTTCAACACATGCTTCACATTTATCTTGGTTGTCAATTGTAAATCTAGGTACAAGGTCCATATTAATTAATTTATGCATTGTATCATAATTAACATGCTTCAACCTACCATGTCATACATTTTGTGACTCAATAATATAAGCAGAAGATGCAACTTTATTATTATTAGCACTGTGTTGATTGACAGTCATTATATTGAATTAAAAATGCCCTCAGTAAGGTATCATTTTCCTACATAAATATCATTTTTTGTCAGTACAAACTTGTCAGAAATAAATACAAGCTTAAAACCATTCTTGATAAGGAGTGAATTTAAAACCAAGTTATTCTGAATATAAGGAACATGTAAAACATTCTTCAATGTAAGCTCATTCCTGAATGTCATCTTCAGAACATTATGTCTTGTCCAACCACTTTGGAGGTAGAAGAGTTTCCTATGGTCAGATGATCACCGCCATCAACCTTCTGATAGGAGGAAAATATTTTATTGTCAGCATAAATATGACTAGTTACCCTCGTGTCTACCCACAATTCTCTCGGATTTCCAACCAAGTTGGCTTCAGTTACAACTGCTAAGAGGTTCATCTCTAAGGTCTCATTAGTTAATAGCATTTTTCAGTGATATGTGCCTCGTTTTTCTTTTTCTTACATTTGTCTTGAGACTTCTTATTTTTGCAGTCATTTACCATGTGACCGTTTTTCCCACATACATAGCACTTCCTCTTGAACTTTTTATTTGATTGGGAAGAATCAGCTCCACTGTTCTTTCTATTTTTGCTAACTTTTCCACCATCGACAATGTTGGCCTTAGACTCCATAGTCTTGTAGCTAGCTTTCTTGGACTTTTTATTGTCCTCTTCAATTCACAATCGAACTCCTAGGTTTTCAAGACTCATCTGCTTCTTCTTGTGTTTCAGATAACTCCTGAAATCCTTCCATGATGGAGGCAACTGCTCAATAATTGTGGCAACTTGAACGTCTCGTAGAGTTTCATTCTCTCATCCAATATTTCGTGAATGATCAAATGTAGTTCACTCAACTGAGATATTACTGTCATTGAATCCATCATTTTGTAGTCCAAGAACCTACCCACGATAAATTTCTTTTATCCGACATCCTCTATTTTGTACTTATTCTCAAGAGATTCTCAAAGAATCTTTACATAAGTCATGCATTGGTACACATTGTGCAGGGTATAGTCAAGTCCTCCCAAGAGGTAGTTCCTGCACATGAAATCACCTTGCGACCATGCCTCAACTCGCAGTTGCTTAGTTGTTTCTGTTTCTCCCTCCATAGGACCCGAAGGATCTTCCTTGAGTTACTTAGTCGGCTCAAGTGTTGTCAGGTAGAACAATATTTTACTCTACCACTGTTTGAAGTTTGCTCTCCCAAACTTATTTGATTCTTCTCCATGAGCGAAAGGTACTGTGATATTTTCACTAGTCATGTAATTGGAAAATATACATGAGACAAATCACAAAAGGATCAACTTTATGATCTTGTATGTGTTACACTAAAAATATACTTGTTATTATTTTTGGATAGTAATACCAAATAATACAAGTCATTGAATTTTTTACTAAAACTTCTTATGATAGGCTAACAAAGGCTTGAATCTACTGTAACGACCGGTAACCTTTCCGACCAATAATCTCGACTACCGTTTCATTCTAGGATAAATATTCATAATATAAATTATTTTAAACATATACACACTCATGAAGTGACCTTGGGGGACAATCAATATTCCTCGAAGTTTTGATACAGAATTGTATGATGTTTCACTCCGGATAACCTACGGTGTTGGGGCCGTAACTTTCTCATACGAACTCCGATTCTTATGAATTTTATATCATCAGAAAGTTGAGATCGAGATCTACAACTTTTACGTTGAATATTTTTCCAAATTCGAACCAAAAGTAAACCGAAAATACAAGTCAAAAATATGGATGAATAATACTGCAGACTTATCTAGAAAAGTCTCCAATATTCTCCAAATTTCCATATTTTTCTGCATCCTTCCAAATATCAAATAACCACATGTATATATAAGGAGCACTATTCAAGGTTTCCTAAAATTAGGAAATAATGAAGAGAGAAAAAAGTGAGAGAATGAAGAGGAGGAGGAAGAAGAAGAAGAAGAGGGGAAGAAAAAGGAAAAAAAAAAAAGGAAAGAATGAAAGAAGAAAGAGGAAGGAAATGAAGGAAGATGAAGCAAGGATTAGCATGGCATCATTGAATGATTTGAGGAATAGGAATTCAACAAAGATGAGGTAAGAAGACTTTAACCCAAGTTTTGTAAATTAATGTTTTGATGATTTAAACATTGATGGGTATTGTTGAGTTAAAACAATTGATGTTTGCATGGTGTTAGTGATAAGGAATTGATCTTTGCATGGTGTTAGTGATAAGGAATTAATAAAATTGATAAAATATAAATATAAATATCAAATAATACAATTAAAAATTTAAAAAATAAAAAACGGGTATCCGGATCCGAACGAGATATACCTGGGTCCGGACCGGATAGACCCGGATTCGGACCCATGTATATTTACCCGGATCCAGGTCCAAACTCGGGTTAATGAAAAGCGTCCGGATCCAGATTTTTCCATCCCTAACCGTTGTTGAAAATGAGGTATTAAAAATGGGAAAATGAGCACTTACAGTCTTGAAAGCTGAAAAGATCTCAGCAAACTTGTATATGCTATTGGGAGACTCAATTCAGGAAGCAACTACATCAGTGGCATCACTGGATTCTGGAGAGGAAACTTTTATGTTGTGTTATTAGAATCTATGCCACATGTCATAACAGAGAATGAAGATTCTTGTCATTAAAAAGCTACCCCAAGACTTGAAAGCGGTTAGTCTATCGTTTTGTGAGCATTGTGTTATAAGTAAGCAAAATATATTAAAATTCAGCAAGTAAAGAGCTTGAAGCAAAACCATTTTAGAATTGATTCACTCTGATATTTGGGAAGCAGCGGTTCAATCTCTGGGGAAAGTAAAATATTTTGTATCATTTATTGACGGCTTTTCTAGAAGATGTTGGGTGTACCCTATCAAAAATAAGTCATATATGATGTCAGTTTTCAAAAAATTCAAAGCACAAATTGAAGTAGAAACTGGAAAGATAATCAAGTGTTTAAGGACACATAATGGAGAAGAATATTACAGCAAGAATTTAGATGCATATTGTCAGCAAAAATGCATCAAAAAGCAAACTACTACATCATACACTCCTCAACAAAATGATGTGGCAGAAATGATGAATAGAACGTTGTTGGAAAGAGTAAGAGCTATACTAGAACAACTAGTCTACCAAAGTGTTTTTTGGTAAAAGCAGTTCATACATCATGTTATATTGTAAATATATCTCCATCAACAGCAAATGATTCGAATATACCGATAGGATGTCAAACGGAAAGCCAGCTGATTACTCATCTCTTCACATTTTTGGTTGTCATGTATACGTGATATACAACACTTAAGAAAGTACAATGCTAGATCCAAAATCAAGAAAATATATTTTCTTGGGTCATGCTGATAGAGTAAAGGGGTATTGCTTATGGGATCCCACTAGCCACAAGATCATCATCAGCATGATTGTGATATTTGCAGAAGATCAACTGCAGAAAGAAGAAAATGATAGCACTTTAAAATAAAGTACATAGATTACAAAATTATTGGTGAAAAATAATTAAGAACAAGAAAATTCATATTCTTCTGGAGCAGCACCAGAGCACGAGGTACCAGAACCAATTGAGTTTGAAGCTTCTGAAGTTCGTCGATCAACTCAAGAGAGATACCTCCAGGTTAGCACTCGGAGTATGTTACGGAGAATAACATTGCATACTATCTTCTAACAGAGGATGGAGAGCCATCAACTTTCCATGAAGTTACAAATGATGTAAATGTATCTGTGTGGATGGCAGCAATGCAAAAAGAAATAGAAGCTTTGCATAGAAACAATACATGAGATATAGTACCATTACCATGTGGAAGAAAAAAGCCATTGGTAATAAATGGGTATACAAGATCAAGCGAGATAACAATGATCAAGTGGAGTGGTATCGTACACGATTGATGGTAAAAGGATATTCTCAGAAATAATGGATTGATTTCAACGAGATATTTTCTCCGGTAGTTCGACTTACAATAGTCAAAGTAGTCATGGCTATGTGTGCTATTTTTGACCTACATCTGGAATAGTTGGATGTACAAACTGCATTTCTTCATGGATAACTTGAAGAATAAATTTATATACTCCAACCAGAAGGTTTTGCTGAAACAGGCAAGAAGGACTTGGTTTGCTGGTTGAACAAATCTCTATATGGTCTCAAACAAGCGCCGAGATGTTGATATAAGAGATTTGATTCCTTCATTATTTGATGTGGGTACAACAGACTCAGTTCAGACCATTGTACATATTACAAGAGGTTTAGAAATAATGACTTTATTATTTTAATGTTGTATGTAGATGACATGTTAGTAGCAAGCTCTAACAAAGATCGAGTCCAAAATTAAAGGCACAATTAGCTAGGGAGTTTGATATGAAGGATCTGGGACCAGTAAACAAGATTCTAGGGATACAAATACACCGAGATATAAATAACAAGAAAATTTGGCTTTCTCAGAAAAATTACTTGAAGAAAATCTTACGGCGGTTCGACATGGAAGATTGTAAACCAATTTCTAACCCACTTCCTGTTAATTTCAAGTTATCGTCATTTATGTGTCCTAACAATGAAGCTGAGAGGAAGAAGACGTCTCGAGTACCGTATGCATCAGCAGTGGAAAGCTTAATGTAGATTATGATTTGTACAAGATCAGACATTACACAAGTAGTGGGAGTAGTTAGTCGTTTTATGGCGAATCCTGATAGAGAGTATTGGAATGCTCTTAAGAGGATCCTTAGATATATCAAAGGAACCTCAGATTCTGCATTCTGTTATGGAAGATCAGAATTAGTTTTCATGGGCTTCGTGGATTCAGATTTTGTATGAGATCTTGACAAAACAAAATCCACTACATGTTATGTGTTTGTACTTGTAGGATGAGCAATGAGCTAAGTATCCAAGTTACAGAGTGTTGTGACTTTGTCTACAACAGAAATTGAATACATGGCAGCTACACAAGCTTGCAAAGAAGCTATTTGGTTTCAAAGGTTATTGGAGGAGTTCGGGCACAAACAAGAGAAGATTTCATTATTTTGTGACAGTCAGAGTGCTTTATATATTGCAAAGAATGCAACATTTCATTCAAGAACAAAGCATATAGGGGTACAATATCACTTTTTATTCGTGAAGTAGTGGAAGAAGACGGTGTGGACTTGTTGAAGGTACACACCAATGAGAAGCTTGCAGACGTAATGACCAAACCTATCAATACAGACAAGTTTGTATGGCGTAGATCCTCTTATGGTTTAGCAGAAACTTAAGCAGCTTAAAGACGATAGAGTAGAACAGATGATGTAGAAACTGATTGGTTCTCAAACAAGTTTTCAAGTGTGAGAATTGTTAAAGTCAAAGAGTTTGACATCCACCGAAAGAAAGAAAAGAAAAATATATTAATTATTTTGGGTGGGTCCCACAAAAAAGAAAATAATAAAAAATTTAAATTCACTATTTGCACAGTAAATCTCATGCCTATAATTAGAGGCTTCATTTCATTATTTTTTTCATTATATTCTCAACCAAATCTTATGTATTTTAACAGAGAAAAATATTGTTTCTTCTTAAGAGTTTGTAAGAGAATTGTAATTCTCCTATTCTAAGAGAGTGTGAGATTGTTCATTCCTTGTGTTTAGAGAAATATTGTAAAATTCTTTCCACTATAGCGAAATCCTTATACTTTTGCATATGGATGTTTCCCTCACAATGAGGATTTTATCACGTTAAATCTGTGTCTCATTGCTTTATTTTATTATTAATATTTATGGTAGGCTAAATCTCCTAATTATTATTATATTATTATATAGTATGCAACGCCTTCTGAACTAACATTTGTTCTCAATTTCACTTTACTTGCGAACCAACTTCAGCTCACGATCCCCTAACAATAATAATGGTGAGTATGGTTCGGTCTGATTCGATATGATTATAAATAAATATATAATTATAATTATTCGTTTTTTTTAAAATAAAAATAACAGTAAAGTTTTTTATTTTAAAAATTATAATTATTTTTATTTGTCAGTTCGGTACAATTCTTTTTTTTTTTATATAATTTTTCAATAATAATAATAATAAATTAAAAAATTAATAATATTCACCGAATCTAATTTTTACTTGAATTTTTATACTATAACTATTCTAATAATCATAACTACTTTTTTTTTTGGAAAATTACAAATAATAATCATAACTACACTAATAAACGTTTTTCATAAGATATAATCATCATTTAAATTATTCAAAATATATGGAAATAAAAATAATAATAATAAAAGCAAAAAAATTATAAATATTTTATGAAATTAATTATCACTAAACACTAATAAATTAAATAATATAACAAATATAATTACAAAATAAAAATTAATTTTTTTAAAAATCAATAAATTAAATTATTCAATTAATTTGATTAGTTAGGTTTTTCAATTTTAATTATTTTTTTATCCATCCTAAGCTGCAATTTAGGTACGTCCCACAACAGAATTCCGATTCATCATAAATCTACCCATTCCGATTCTATCACGGATCTATCATCAAAGTTTTGGCCTAACAACTATTGACCGACAGTGGCTAGCCACTTTTGGCTTATTTAATAGTAATTTTAGGTGGAATTATAATTAAATATATGAAAATGTGATGAATCTACTCTATAGAAAAATTATTATAAGATGATTTAAAAACCATTGATGTAATTTGACCAGAAAATGGCTACTTTAGTCATTACATATTCCCGTTTACCAACAAACCACGAATAATAAAACGTTGGAGTAGACATCATGATTATGATTATTGAGAATTAAAGCCCTCAATTAAATGTCGAATTAAATATTCTCTCATGTGTATCAAATTCAAAGATTTAGGTCACATATTATTAATTAGTAGGCTCATTTTGGCCATCAATCTGGTCAAGATAGTGATGCTGTTTTATATTTGTCTAAATCTTCATATTAAAGAAGTAGAATAAGGTGAGGTTACGTCTCCAATGGGTGTGGTTTGATGATGTAGGATTTAGGATCTCATCTAAAAGTTATGGGTTCGAATCCAGAGAGTACGTTTTTTGTAAGAGTCTGGGACAGCCGGAGGTTTTACTAGCTCAGCTTAAGTCCGGAATGAGTGGTTTGGCAGTGGGATTTCCAACGATTCCCCAGAAAAAAAAAGTGAGGTGACTATAGTTAGTCCAAATATTAGGCATCAGTCATCTTGTTTATTGGATTTATTTACATGATAGTGATAATTATTTATGACTTTTAATATTATTAGTGTTGATGATGGTTTTTCGGCCTCCAATAAGTCAAAATCCCAAGGAATAGTAAAGTGAGTTTTACACTTGATAAGATAAAAGCTCAAGGTCATTGTGAGGATGAGAGGTCTGACAGAGGGGCTTGAGCCCCAGGTGCAGAGAGGCAACCCGAGGCAGAATTAGAGGATTTGGTTGGGAAGGCGACCCGACCTGATAAGAAAGTACCAGACTCGACAGCACTGGAACATTTGTGAAGATTGACCCGAGGTGGTCATGTCCGGCTCAGTATCAGCCTCTGAAAGCAGGATCGACTCAGCAGACCAGACTCAATCAAGGAAATGAGATGAAGTCAAAACAAGCACCATGAGTTTCGGCACACCGACCCGACCTACTAATAGATACAATGGAGGATGTCACTTGTTCTGAAGGACCGACTTGAGGATGTTGGTTAGGGTAGAAACATTGTGTTCTTAGATGGGCGACGTAAGCCCTAAACGTAGACCCGGCTAAGGTTCCGGTTCGGAACCAGAACCGAACCGGTTGGAACCGGAAGGTTCCGGTTCAAACCGGTTCCGGTTCTGGTTCCGGAACCGAATCGGAATGGGACCGATTCGGTTGGGGTTCCACCCCAACTCGAACCGGTCCGAACGGTTCCGGTTGGAACCGTAGGGTTCCAACAGGAACCCTACACCCCCAACGGCTAGTAGCCGTTGGGGGGGGCAGGGAGCCGTTTGGCTCCCTGCCCAAATAAAAAAAAATAAATTAAAATATATATATATATTTATTATATAAAATATAAATTACTAATGTACCCCTAATAACGGTAATAAAACGGTTATATTTAGGGGCATTTTTGGTATCAAAAAAATTCTAAAATTCTATAAATAGGATTCATTTTTCATAATTTCATCACACCAAATTCTCAACTCTCTCATTTTCTATAAATCTCTTATTCTCAATCTTACTTCAATACAATTATCTTATAATCTTATATTCTTATTCTCAATCTCAATTCATTTAGTTGTTAATTTGTTATCATTCGCATCGTAATTATTCAATTTTCTTATTTTTCTTCCTACTTTCTCAAACAAAAAATGGCAAGCTCATCTGAGAACATTATGTCAAATATGCCAACCCAAGAGAGCGACCCTAGTGTCAGTGCACAATCACGGAGAAGAGAAGTTAAGACTCGGTCCTCGGATATTTTCAAAATTCATTTTACTTTGGAACGCCTAGAAGATGGTTCACAACGAGCAATTTGCAACTATTGTGGGGTTATCTATAAATTTTCTGGTGGATACGGCAATATGATCAAGCACATGGAGAAACATCATCCGGTTGAATTTGGCATTGATACGACGCAGACTCAAATGGCCAGGTACGCATCATCTAGTAGAGGTACGAGTAGTGTAGATTTATTTAAATATTCTGATGCAAAAAATAGAGAAGAATTTGCGAAATTAACATGTATGGCACATCTTTCTTTAAGCTTTGGTGAAAAACTTCATTTTACTAAATACGTGCATAATGCTTTAAACCCTGCTGCATGTAGAATGACTCGAAACACAACAAAACGTCATATTTTCAAATTATATAAAGAAGGTAAAATTATTTTAAATGAAATATTTAAAGAGATGAAATGTCGTATTTCTATATGTTCTGATATTTGGAGTGACCATTGGCAAACACACTCATACATGGGTGTGACTTGTCATTGGATTGATGCATCATTTACCATGCAAAAAAGACTTATTGCATTTAGAGTTTTTGATGACCCACATACTGCACATAATATTTATAGAATGATGAAGGTAATTTTTGATGAATATGGTTTAGTAGAAAAATTTTTAACAATTGGATTTGATAATGCATCTGCAAATACTGCATCCATTCATGATTTAAAATCCTTATGTGAACCAAATTTAGAGGGTCGATTTTTTCATATTCGTTGTACATGTCATGTCCTTAACATATGTGTGCAAGACGAACTAAAATTATTATCACCTTTCCTTGATCCAATTAAAACGACACTTAACTGTATTTGGTCATATTCTCAAGTTAGGAGAGAATTGACCAAGTTTTGTAAAATAAATGGTATTAAACCGATTAAATTTTCAAGAGATGTTCCAACACGTTGGAATTCTACTTATTTTCTTTTATGTCAAGCATTTCAATACAAAGATGCATTATGTAGTTTTTTTTCTCAACATGTTCAAAATATCACACTTTATCCTAGTCAATCGGATATTTGTGAATTTTTTTTTAGATATTTTAAGAGTTTTTAATGATGCTACTTTAGTTTTTAGCGGTGTTTATTATCCTACAGCACATTTATTTCTTCTTGAGAGTTTGAATATTGTTGGCACTCTCGATGAACATGTTGACAGTGGCGACCCTAATGATATTGTTTTGCTCGAAGCCATTACTGCTATTAATGTAAAATGGTTGAATTATTTTAGAGAAATTCATTTACTTTATCTTATTGCTGCTGTTTTTTATCCTAGATTTAAATTAAAAGATTTGAATGGTGGTTTACAAGCTTACTATGGTTATTTAGGAATATTAGATGATGTTGATATTACGAGCATAATGACGAAATTAAGAAGTGATTTAATTACTTTATTTAATGATTATATTGTAAGATATAACTTAGGAACATTAGGTCAATCTAGTAGTAGCGAACCGGTAATTCAAACAAGACTTAGCGCAGGGGATCGTTGGTTATTGCAACGAAATAAAAAATCTAGGGATACGACAACAACTAATAACCCTGAATTAGATAATTATTTATCTACAAATTTTGAGTTTTCTAATGAAAGTTTATGCAGTAAAAATTTTAAAATCCTTGAATGGTGGAACCGGCATCAAAATATATATCATGTTTTATCTATTATTGCTAAAGAGATCTTGGCAGCACCTATTTCCACCGTTGCGGTTGAGCAAGCCTTCAGCTTGGGAGGTAATTTATTGGAAGCTAGGCGATCTTCATTACATCCAAGAACTCTAGAAGCAACAGCTTGTGTGGATGATTGGACTCGAGCTGATCTGAGACAACAAGAAGATGCCCCCGATGATTTTGAAGATTTGTTCGATAATGCTTCTGCAACAAGTGCAAGCGGAACCGGAGCCGAAGGATCAACTAATAATGATGATTGATAATTGTAAAATTATAATTTACAAAGGGGATATGTCTAAAAGACTAAAACTTGTAATGGAACTACGTGAGCTTTGATTCCTCTCACCCTTGGAGGATACGTAGGCAACTTAAATTTTTAAAAATTTAAGCCCAAGCTCTTCAATGTAATAAAATTTTTTTATTTATAAAATTCATTTCATTTATTTTTATTAATTTTCAAAAAAAAAAAAATCTTTGAACCGAACCGAACCGGAACCGAACCGTTCGGTTCCGGTTCAGTTCGGTGTTCCGGTTCCACACTTGTGGAACCGGAAACCGGCCGGTTCGGTTCGGTTCCGAACCGGAACCGAACCGCCGGCCGGGTCTACCTATACGGAAGTTTGGGCTTCCCAAGGATTAATGAGACAGAAGTAGGCCAATGGCTGATGGGACGGAGTAGGGCTACGAATTTATTAACTAACACACGCAATCGCGTAGGAGCAGTTAGGACACAGTCTGGCACATGGGCTTAAGCGTGTAGCAAAGGGTGAAGTAGCATGATTTAAAGAGATTTAGGTGGCAGATAGTAGTTGTATCAGATGACAGGTTCATGTGGCTGACGTCACAGAGTCAGTGTAACAGTAGAGTTTGTCCTAGTATATAAAGGGGTTGAGAACTCATTGTGAGTGGTTGGCTAATTTGTTTCCTCACTTGTAAAAGAGAGCAAAAGCTTAGTGTAAGTGAGAGCTAGTAAGAGGTCGGTCAGGTATGTAAGCAAAAGATAAGGAGGTCGGTACAACCCGAGTTGGTAATAAAAACGTCATTTTACTTGTGTCCGTAGACATAGGTTGGATCCATTCCGCCAAACCACGTTAAACCCTCTGTTTTGTCTGTGTGTTTTCTCATCTTTTGCTAAACTTTTATTTGGTCCCCAAACCAAATAAATTCACAGTTGAGTGAGGATTGTTCATGTAATGGTTTTCTCGAATTACCCTTGAAACGAAAATTAACCGTCAACAATTAGTATGATATGTAAGTGATTATCTAATCCTACTTACTCAATTAATTTGCATAATTGCTTTGTTTTAGGAGTTGAATGACAATGAACATTAATGAGTATTTTCATTTGTTAGATATGTTTTCATTTTCATGACTAAAACTTCTTTGCAAAGAAAAGTCCTGAGCAAAGACTTGGTCTTGTTCATAATTTCCAACATTCTAGTAGCTGTCTCTATTATTTATAACATGTTTTCATTACCTTTTGTTTGGTCTTCTTAGTTAGCTTTCATGGAAATTCTAAGTCTTTGATCGGAAAATAATTATTACATCTAACGATCCACAATAATTCCACTATTTGCATAGAGTTGTTTATTCATTATCATATGGTAACTTTGATTTTCACAATGTCACATTTAAAAATTAATAGTGATTAATTTTGAAACTTTTGTATGAGCGACAAAGTTGACACGAAGCATTTAGATAAATTTGTGAGATTAAAAAACAACTCAAAATAATGAGAAAAATCTATATTTTATCTTAAAATTAGAGAGTGAGGTAGGATTTTAATCATTAACAACACTCCTACTTGTATCTTACTTAATTTTCCAATAGCTACACTCCTTATATTTAATAGGCAAAAAAAAAAAAAAAAAAAAATGTTCTACACATAAATCAATGTTACCATAAAGACCAACCAATATATATAATAAAGTATTTTATATTATGCAGGAGGTATGTAAGAAGATTATCGAAGCAAATCTTCTCACATTACTCCTTAAATTAAAAATAATGTAATTTTTAAATCAATGTAGAGATTTATGTATAGAGTATTTTTATTTTTTTTTTAAATGTTTTAACACATTTATATGGGTTGAGTTGGGTTTTGGGGGCTTAACCCAACCAAAATTCATAATGGGCTATATAGAACCCAACTCAAATATAATCATATCAATTTTTTTAGGTTGGAGATGCTCTCAGAACGCTTCTTGGGGATTATTGTTCTTTCATTTTTCTTCCACTTATTTTTACTAGTTGATGACTCGCGCGACTTGTTTTTATTGTAGATAAATATGCTAGATATAAAATAATAATAATTAAAATCGTACCTTTAATCATGACTGTTCAAGCAAGACAAGTAATTTAAAATTCTCTCAAATTAACAAATATTTCTTTTAATCTATTCCATTTTATAATTTTTTTATTGATGGAGAACACAACCTTAATGCAAGCATAGATTTAGCTAAGTTATAAACACTTATAATTAACTTAATATAACTTTTAACTCTTAAACTTCAACTAATAAACATTAAGTAAAATACTAAGAACAAAGTATATGAAAAATTAGAATATGGAAAGTTTTTCATCAATAACAAATTATATTTTATCATAAATAACTATTTTTTCCTCTTTTCCATGTATAATAGTTTTTAGAAATTAATCAGATATTAAAGAGTGCTTTTGAAATTCATAAGTGATATGGTTAGTTAAATCAGTGTATTAGTGTATTGGTGAAATATCCAAATAATATATCTATATCTATATAAATATATAAAAGCGGTAAAATCTTCTCTCATTTCAAGTTGTCCAAGTCATCTCATTTGTATTTGAGGATTAAACACATGAGTCATTTCACCTCCATTAATTGTCATTCATTAGTTATTAATATTTAGTTTTGGATATGTAACTCGAATAATTTATTACTAATGATGATACAAGAGAAGATAATAAAGTAGGGGTGGGCATTATCGGATTCGGATCGGATCGGACCGAATCCGAATCCGATCCGATCCGAAATGACCACGATTGTTTGATTCGATCGGATCGAATCAAACAATCGAACTCGATCCGATCCGATAATTATCAGATCGGATCGGATTGGTTCGATCCGAATTCGATTCGATTCGAATCGGACCAATTCGATCCGAAATCATCCTATTTCGGATCGGATTGGTCCGATCCGATCCGAATTCGGTGGGTTTGAGTCAAAAAAATCGAGCGGATCGGATCGGATCGGATAAAATCCGATCCGATCGATTTTTTTTTTTTTTTTTTATATATAACGACGTCGTTTTGCATATTAAATAAAAAAATTCGATCGGATCGGATAAAATCCGATCCGATCCGAAATTCGTCGAACCGGACCAACAGGATTCGTTCGGATTTGCAAATCGGATCGAATCGGATCGGATCCGATCCGATGCCCACCCCTATAATAAAGTATAGAAATAATTTAATTTTTACCTCATGTATCATAATCAATAATAAATTATTTGAATTAGAAATCTAAAACCAAACATTAATAATTAATGAACGACAACAAATGAAGGTGAAATGACTCACGTGCTTAGGTGGACATTTGATGAGTGATAAATGTATCACTATTTCCCACTCATTTAACTTAATATTTTGTATAGTTTCTTGAGTTTTGTGAATATTTTGATGTGTTTTGTGTTATTTTGTAGATAAATAAAGTTTCAGGACATTCTGGAGGTGATTTGAAGCAAAACTGTGAAATTTGGTGAAATTTGGTGAAATTTGGCAAAAAGGGTATTTTGGTAATTTTGGACGTCCCGACACAAATTTTGGTAATTTTGGGCATTCCGACACCAAAATAAAGTTTCAAGATATTCTGGAGGTGATTTGGAGCAAAATTGTGAAATTTGGCGAAAAGGGTATTTTGGTAATTTTGGGCATCCCGACACCGAGGGTATTTTAGTAATTTAACCACCTTGCCACGTGTCAAAGATTCAACGAGCCGTCATTTTTAGCACACCATGCCACGTGTCGAAAATTCAGCGATCCAAAAAAAAATAATAATAAAAAAATAAAAATCAGAAAAATAATAAAAAAATAAAAATCAAAAATAATAATAAAAAATTAGATTTTTTTGCCTATAAATAGATTTCGAATTTCTTAGTTTCAAATGTACCAAATCCTCTGTAAATACTTATATAATAGAGAGTTCTTCATATTTCTTCTTTTATTCAATTTTATTTACGCTTTGTAGTAGTAATTATATTCATCAACCTCTTCATGCTGAGGTAATAAGGTAATTCTTTTACTATTGCTTTTTAGATTAATCTCCCTTAAAATATGATATATAAACTATTAAAATCAGATTAATAAAGGATACCGCCATTCCGGACGGTTGGTTATTTTATTTAATCTGGTTAACCTGACTTAATGAGAATACAGCCACACTGGACGGTTGATTTAAGTTTATATTTTTGTTCCGCCTTATGGCTGGTATATTTGAATTTGACTTAATCAGGATACCGTCATTCTGGACGGTTGGTTTAAAATATCACAAGTTAATATATTATTATTTTATGGGAGATATCTAAATAGTAAAAAGTATAAGTTAATTCCTTTTACCTTAGCATTTCTTTTTATTACTTTTCAGCAATTTCATTTTATGTTTTTTAAGTTTTTATCAGTTTTAATTATGTATAGTAACTAAGTTAAATATCTAGGGTTGTGATAAAATCTAATATCACCGATTTAAAAAGGGTTAGATTATAGTTTGGGTAATTAAAGAATTATTTGTTGAGTCATAACCTTAATGCCTTTTTATTAACTGATCACTAATAAAATTGATTAGATAAAACTTAAAATGAACTAGACATATGGATTTTAAGTTTAAAAGACCTTATATTCAACAACCCACGATCTTCTTTAAGGATAGATAACCCTTTAATAGATTTCCTTACAGGATAGACATATACCTGTCGGGCGGGGGTAATCAATAATTGGAATTCAATCTTAATGAATCTAGGTAATTTAATTGACATAGACATATGGTTCAATTTGATTATTCTAGGTATTTGTAAATGACCATCGGAAGAGGCTTTTACATAATTTAGTATTCCAGATTAATAATTCAATAATTTACCCAACTATGATTTAACTACTTCATCTTTTAATTTATATTAGAAAGATTCACAACCCTAGATCTTTGAGTCTTTTATTTTCCTTAGTATTTTCTTTTGTCTTTTTATTTATTTATTTATTTAGCAAATCTACAAAATCAAATCAATCAAGCAATCAATTCCTTCTCCTTATAATTAGATATCTGTAATTAAATAGTATCAACAATTAATAACAACAGTAGGAATTAAGTCCTCGTGGGATCGATATTTTTATACTACTTGAACGATACGTGCGCTTGCGTTATACGTGTGTGTTTACGCCGGTCAAGTTTTTGGCGCCGTTGCCGGGGACTTATTTTTTCTTGAGTTATTAATTTTGAAGCTATCTAATTTACTTATATCTAATTTTCTTTATTATTATCTGTACTTTTTATTTCTCTATTTTGTTTTCAGGTGATCGAAAAAACAAATGGAAAATTTTGAAACATTACGAGCTTTACTAGAAGAAGATACAACCCAAATCCGGGAGCAACAGTCTAGTTTTCTGAGGCCTGTTGTCCAGCACAACAACTATCACTGGAAGCCAGAACCAAACAATACTACATTTGCTCATCAGAATGAAATGGGAAGATGTGTAATTTGTGATGGTAACCACCCGAGCGATCAATGTATTTATCTTTCAGAGTGGCAGAATTATTGGAATCATTCAAGGTACGTAGAATCATCACATTTTCCATCTTATCCACCATCCATTTACGATCTTCATCAAGAACCAGATCCATCAGAGGAAGATCAGTTGATTCACATGCTCAAAAATTTGTTCGAGGAACGGGAAGCTCAATTTAATGTAAAAATTCAGAGTCAAGCGGCGTCTATACAGAGGATGACAGATCAAGTTAGACAACTAACAGACAACCTGAATCACATATCTCACGGAGCAAATTCAAATAATACTGAAGAAGCCTTCGAATATCCTGAGATTCATCATGACATCATAACAGAGGACGAGGCTGAGCAGTATCAAGAATCAGAGGTATCAGTTCAGAAGTCTGCACCAACAAGTCTCAATTTGACTTTTATTATTCTGACTCTGACGAGGATGAAGAAACTGAGCTTTTTGTACAAACTGCACCAACAAGGAAGGATGAAACTTTCCATCCTCAGAATGAAGATCTTGGAGCATGCTTTGCTACGATGTTTGAAGAAGATCTTCCTAAACCATCCATCATCCAGTCATATCAGAGGATGAAGACCTAAAATCTGACATTTCTTTTCATCCTCAGGTTGACAATTTTGAAAAATGTATTTCACAGATGACAGATGAAGAGCTGAATACAGAGATCCTAAAATTCATTTGTGAAGAAAATGTGGAGCAAGAAGCAGAGCAAATGGAGGAGCAAATGTCTGACCAAATTGAAAATCCAGAGCATTCAGGAGAAACATCGCTGTATCGGGGAGTACAAATCATAGATATCACCAAGAAGCTTGACAGAATGGAACTTCCATTCCAAGTCAAGCACCATACAAGACCTCATGATTTTCTTTCTTTCTTTTCAGGAATCACTGGAGCAACAAAGATTAAAAAAGTGGCACAAGCACTGAATGAGACAAAACTCTTTTTGCTACCTTACCGTTGGAAAAGACCTTTCAAAAGCAACGCACATGGGAATGTCTTTAATCGGACATCCAAAACGACGCTGAAACCGCCTTGACAAATGGATTTCAGTCACGTCTGGCTGAAGACGAAAAATTTAGCGCTAGCTGGGAGGCAACCCATCTAACCAGGTACTATCTTCTAAACTCTTCTTCTACTGTTTAAGACAGTGGGGACAATGTCTCATTTAGGTTTGGGGGTGGGGAATAGTTAATAGTATATTGTTTATAGTTTGTGTTTTTATTTTTAGTCCAAAATTTTTCAAAAAATACAAAAAAATTAAAAAATTAATAAAAACAAAGGGCATATTTAAAGCTAGGTAATGGTTTGGTGTCTTCCTTCACTCACTACCTTTTTATAAGGAAAAGCTGTGGAGGCACCTAGATAATCATTCACTTGTAGCGTGTTGTGACAGACTAGTTTGGAGGACTCGTTGTTTATTTCTGACAACAAGCGATAAGAGCCTAAGGGGCTTGGGTATTTAAGTGAGCCTCGCTCCACCTTCCCTCTGGGGAATCTACAACGGGAAGTCCATTCAACAGTTAGTCACACACCATAAATTCGTTGGCACGTACTATAAGGTATAAAAAAGTGCGTTCACTTGGTCGCTTGAACCCTTGAGTGGGGAGTCCTAGTTGTGAACAATCCTTCGTCAGCGAGAGCCTTTGAAAAAAAAAACAAAAAAACAAAAACACACATGTAAATTATAGTTTTATGACTAGTAGAAATATGTGGTTGTTATGTTGACTAAAAAGATGAAATTGGTAAGAAATAGGTGTAAGGAATTTCCACTCCTGAGACGTATTTCAAACCTAATTCAAAACAAGTTAATTTTTGTTTATTCACTTTTGAATTATTTAATCTGTAAATTCTCCATTAAACTGACTAAAATGGATCTTCATATACTTAGTTGGCAGATATTATCAACATACATGGTAACATACGGACATAGGATAAAATTGAAAAGATTGCAATATTCAGTGCTATAGTTTAATTGGAGAAGCATCTCAAAAAAAAAAGTGATGGAATAAAAAAAAAATATATATCTGAGATCCGAGTTATTAAGTCTGTAAGGGTATTTTAATACCTAGTGCCCTAAAACCAACTGGTTTGGGAGTCACTGGCCCAACACTCGCTACATGGATCAAAAAGATGATAGAAAAAAAAATACATATATCTGAAGTCTGAGTGATTAAGTCCTTAGGGGTGTCTTAACACCTGATGCCCTAAAGCCAACTGGTTTGGGAGCCACCGGCCCAAAGCTCGCTACATAGATGGAAGATATTGTATATAAATAAAAAATAGAGAAAAGAAAAAAATCAAAGAAAAAATCAGAAAAATCAAAAAAAAAAAAAATTTATTCCATTACTACAAAAGGTGTGAAATCTGATAAAACTTTAGGACAAAAATATTACTCTCTTATCAACTGCACTTATGACTGTTATGGGCGAAATAAGTTGTTTAATATTATGTTGGCTGTGTATATGAAGAAATGGTAAAAATAATCGGAGAATTTACTTATTTAATAATTTAGAATGAAACAAAACAACTAATAAACTTGGAGTAGAAGTTTCACCTAATTAGTCACTAACTTCTTTATTCTATTTTCTCTTGTCTTTTTGCTTTTGTGTGCATTAGTTTCACTTCCTTTTTACTTTTATAAAAATGTTTGTGGGTATCATTGCTGTAAACCCTCACGAGACTACAACTCGTCCACTAGGGACACCTAGGGGTTTAAAGGCTTGTTGCATATGCTAAATGCAATCGTGATCCCTACGAAAGTGGCTTAGTCAAATTTACTATGTTATTTTATTTTGCTCGAGAACTAGCAAAATGTTAGGTTTGGGGGTGTGATGAGTGATAAATGTATCACTATTTCCCACTCATTTAACTTAATATTTTGTATAGTTTCTTGAGTTTTGTGAATATTTTGATGTGTTTTGTGTTATTTTGTAGATAAATAAAGTTTCAGGACATTCTGGAGGTGATTTGAAGCAAAACTGTGAAATTTGGTGAAATTTGGCAAAAAGGGTATTTTGGTAATTTTGGACGTCCCGACACAAATTTTGGTAATTTTGGGCATTCCGACACCAAAATAAAGTTTCAAGATATTCTGGAGGTGATTTGGAGCAAAATTGTGAAATTTGGCGAAAAGGGTATTTTGGTAATTTTGGGCATCCCGACACCGAGGGTATTTTAGTAATTTAACCACCTTGCCACGTGTCAAAGATTCAACGAGCCGTCATTTTTAGCACACCATGCCACGTGTCGAAAATTCAGCGATCCAAAAAAAAATAATAATAAAAAAATAAAAATCAGAAAAATAATAAAAAAATAAAAATCAAAAAATAATAATAAAAAATTAGATTTTTTTGCCTATAAATAGATTTCGAATTTCTTAGTTTCAAATGTACCAAATCCTCTGTAAATACTTATATAATAGAGAGTTCTTCATATTTCTTCTTTTATTCAATTTTATTTACGCTTTGTAGTAGTAATTATATTCATCAACCTCTTCATGCTGAGGTAATAAGGTAATTCTTTTACTATTGCTTTTTAGATTAATCTCCCTTAAAATATGATATATAAACTATTTAAAATCAGATTAATAAAGGATACCGCCATTCCGGACGGTTGGTTATTTTATTTAATCTGGTTAACCTGACTTAATGAGAATACAGCCACACTGGACGGTTGATTTAAGTTTATATTTTTGTTCCGCCTTATGGCTGGTATATTTGAATTTGACTTAATCAGGATACCGTCATTCTGGACGGTTGGTTTAAAATATCACAAGTTAATATATTATTATTTTATGGGAGATATCTAAATAGTAAAAAGTATAAGTTAATTCCTTTTACCTTAGCATTTCTTTTTATTACTTTTCAGCAATTTCATTTTATGTTTTTTAAGTTTTTATCAGTTTTAATTATGTATAGTAACTAAGTTAAATATCTAGGGTTGTGATAAAATCTAATATCACCGATTTAAAAAGGGTTAGATTATAGTTTGGGTAATTAAAGAATTATTTGTTGAGTCATAACCTTAATGCCTTTTTATTAACTGATCACTAATAAAATTGATTAGATAAAACTTAAAATGAACTAGACATATGGATTTTAAGTTTAAAAGACCTTATATTCAACAACCCACGATCTTCTTTAAGGATAGATAACCCTTTAATAGATTTCCTTACAGGATAGACATATACCTGTCGGGCGGGGGTAATCAATAATTGGAATTCAATCTTTTAATGAATCTAGGTAATTTAATTGACATAGACATATGGTTCAATTTGATTATTCTAGGTATTTGTAAATGACCATCGGAAGAGGCTTTTACATAATTTAGTATTCCAGATTAATAATTCAATAATTTACCCAACTATGATTTAACTACTTCATCTTTTAATTTATATTAGAAAGATTCACAACCCTAGATCTTTGAGTCTTTTATTTTCCTTAGTATTTTCTTTTGTCTTTTTATTTATTTATTTATTTAGCAAATCTACAAAATCAAATCAATCAAGCAATCAATTTCCTTCTCCTTATAATTAGATATCTGTAATTAAATAGTATCAACAATTAATAACAACAGTAGGAATTAAGTCCTCGTGGGATCGATATTTTTATACTACTTGAACGATACGTGCGCTTGCGTTATACGTGTGTGTTTACGCCGGTCAACATTCTCAAATGCAATGTAGATGATATGAATAGTTTGAAATGAGAGATGATTTTTCAGCTATTATATTCTTATATAGATTTTTCTTCCTCTTTTATTTTTATTATTTTTAACACATTTATAATATGGGTTGAGTTGGGTTTTGTGGGCTTAATCCAACCCAAATTCATAATGGGCTACATAGAACCCAACCCAAATTTGTTTTCAATGGTGCTACTAGCATAAAAAGCCCAAATGTCAAATATAATTCAACCAACCCTATTTAAGATTAAAAAAAAAATGAAAATCAATCCGCTACAATTACATTTTATAATTATTTGTTCTCTATGTTTATATCTTGTTCAAAATCCAGGATCGACGAACAATGGCTTCTGTAGTGAAAATGCTTCAAAAACAGTGATTAAACAGCTGCATAAAGCTGGATAAAAATAAAAACACAAAAAAGATTTGTAAGTGTTAGAATTTATTATTATCCCGAATGGGCGTGATTTGGTGGTGTAAGGTTCATGATCTCATATTGAGGTAATGAATTCGAATTCAGGGAGTGCGTTTCTTGTAGGAGTCTGGGATAGTCAGAAGTTTAACCTATTTTGCTTAAGTCCGGAAGGAGTGGTTTGATGGTAGGATTGATTTCAAAAAAAGAAAAAAAAAAGTGTTAGAATTTATTTATGCATATTTGAACTTCAGGGTCAGGGGAAAATTGAAATAATTAATCACAATTAATTGGAGGCAAATGAGGTTTGAAACTTGGAAGTTCGTTCCAACTCATTGACAGATTTAAAAGATTTTAAGTCAATATTTCATTAGCTCAATACAGCTGGAGATTTCATTGAATGAATATATAAATAGGCTTAAATGTCATCATTTTTCTAATCTGGCATGCAACAATAAACCACCATTGATCTGCAAGTCCTTTAAAAAAATAAAATTGCAGACTCTCTTTTTTTTTTTTTTTTTTAAAAAAATATAATTTATTTTTCATTTTTAAAATTTTCCCAGAATCCAATACTATCACATTGAACCAGGAAAATTTGCTGCCTGTAAGTTTATTATAACCTTGAGCCCCATGCATAAACATATTTTTTTTTAATTTAATAACATAATGCATGGTCACTATGTCACCACATCGAAATTAATTACTTTCTCAACTAGTAGTAAAATTACTTCGTGCCGTCCCGTGTTAATGGCATTGACTCATTTACAATCATCCGGTAAGATTGGTAACAAATCTTGAATCATATTTATTTGTTTAAAAAATCATATATCATGATATATCTCAAATATTGATTGAGATTTGTAATCTTGAATTATTCCGTTCAAAATTTGGGATGATTTTTCGTTTCGAACCTATAATCTTTACGAGACCAAAATCGATAAATTTTGACATATCTCAATTGATTACCATCTTTACCATGATCTATACGTACAAGATCGAGGTTAACAGATTCCAACCATCAACATATTTACCATGAAATTCACAAATTCCAATTTATTATCATTTTTACCAAAATCATCAAACTTTTTTTTTTTTTAAATCGTTGAAAATCTCGCCGCCAAACCATCATTTTTGGGCTTAAGCGGAGCAGATAAAATCCTTGATTGTCCTAGGTTCTTATACGAAACACTCTCTGAATTCGAACGCAGAACTTCAAAATGAAATCATAAACCCTACACCACCAAATCACACCCTTGAAGACCAAAATCATCAAAATTAATATTTTGTAAATCACAAGTTGCACCACTCGTGCAGCTTCTCATTTAAAAATAATTTAAATTCCTCTAGATTGTAGTTAATTGTTCCTAAATCACCACTCAAAGATTCCTGAAAATCTCAAAACTTATTAGAGAGAGAAATTGTGCATACCGTTTGATTAATACTGCTTTAATTATTAAAACCCTATAATTACTTTCAAATTTTTAATTAACACGATAATCCATAATTATTATTCTCTCAAGCATGCATGCACGTGCACGTCATTTAGCCGAAGATTAGTTGACTTCATTAATTGATCAATTAATATTTTGGATGTGGCCGAGGCAGCAAAGGTAAAATTGGAATATATGCTAATTATTCGCTAATCATAAAAGTTAATTTAATAGAATATAGTTCTTCTTTTATCATTTTTTGGTAAACAAGTAATTTATGATTAACATATCATATCTAATCATATTTATAATTTACTCGATAACATAATTCTTATCAAATTTTATCCCGACTTAACTTGCGACAATTTATATATTCCAGAATAGATTAAATCTATATCTAAATATTCATAAGAAAATATTTATTTTACTCAAATTTTAAATGAATCAAACCAAACCAAACCAAACTAAATGGTTAAAAAACGGTTTAGGACCAAAGAGAATCTAGTCAGTTCGATTCGAGAATTAACTGAAGATCAAGTTCATGTCTTTCAAAATACCAAAAATATCACTCAAAAATCAAAATCAATTACAAAAACAGAATCAACTAAGAATCTGCCTGGCCCAATTGAAGCAACAGTAGGACATATGAATCATGGAAAGGACATAAATGCCACTTAATATGGGCCAATAAATTTTGGGCCATACACCCCAAGCTGAAATCTCTGTCAAATAATTGAAAAAAGATTTTTTTTTTTTTTTTTTAAAAAGAAAAGGAAAAATACCATCGAAACAACTTCTTTAGACTTTGGGTGGTAAATTAGACCGAATAAATGTTATTTTCATAGTAATGGTAATTTTATTTAAGGATGGTAATAGTCGAATATTCACTCATTTATACCGAAATTATAATCAATATCCAATATTTATCCGTAACTTAAAAAAATTAGGATTGATATTAGTATTTGAAATCAATTAAAAATTTAGATATCCGATATCGATTGACATATAATTTATTATCTGAAAAAACAATTTTTATTTTTTTATTATTAATATTAAAACATTTATTTTTTTTTTGTCAGCTATAATATCCAAAATACCAAAAATAATAACTCATCTAAATTATTTTGATTATCTAATTAACCATTATTCACTAAACTTCAAATATCAAATAATTTTTTTCTATCATAATATCGAGTATTTAAAATAAACAATTATAATATCATCTCTAATCTTATCCATGTATATGAGAAATCATGATAGTTTTGTTTTGTTTTTCATACAAGTCAAAAAAATGTACGTTTCTTCTTCTCTTTCACATCAAACAGTTTTAACTTGAATTCTCCATCTTGAATCTTTGTCAAATTCTGCATAATGACAAAAATATTTATACAGCTGCCTTAATAGACACTATAATAGACCAAAACCAAAAAAAACAACAACAACCAATTAATGAAATAAATCACCTAATAATTATCTTCCTCTAAGAATTTCTCCTCCTGTATCAAAAATCCCACCACCTTTTCAAGATTCCATTCATTCTTTTGCCTTTCTGTATCGATCCAATAATACCCTTTACTCTTAATAAGCTTAAAATAAATTTTTTCCCCATCAACAGCACCACAAGAATCTGAAAGATCAGTCTAAAGCCATGGAACCACCAGAAAATAATGTCCTTGAAAGGAGTTTTGAATCAGCTGAGAAGATAATACTGAGGTGGGACTCAACAGCATCGGAGGAAGCGAGGGAAAAAATGATATTTGAAGGTGATCGATGTGAAGTGGATCGATATTTGGAAGCAGTTGATGAAATCCAACGGTCAATGTCATCCACAGACATCTCTGATGACAACAGCCAGTCAAAAGTCAACTCTGCTATCCAGATCGCCATGGCAAGACTTGAAGATGAGTTCAGGAACATTCTGCTTGTTCACATTCATGCTGTTGATATTGACTCACTTGCAGCTGATCCCAGTTCATCTTCTTGCTCATCAAGAACTGATAGTGGTCACTTTGATGATGATGATGATGATCAGCTGGAACAAGATCAAGATCATCATGATGCAACAAGAACAAGAACTAGTAGTAGTAATGATTTTCTGAAGCATAGTGTATCTAACACTAGTGTTGCTTCTAGTTATAGGTCAACTAGTAGTATCCGGGAGATCGAGTTGATACCTGAAGAGACCATTGAGGATCTTAAGAATATAGCTCAGAGGATGATTGTTGCTGGGTATTTGAGAGAGTGTATTCAGGTTTATGGAAGTGTGAGGAAGTCAGGAGTTGATGCAAGTTTTAAGAGACTTGGTGTTGAGAAGTTGAGTATTGGGGATATTCAAAGGCTTGAGTGGGATGCACTTGAGACTAAGATTAGGAGATGGATTAGAGCAGCAAAAGTTTGTGTCAGGATCTTGTTTGCAAGTGAGAAGAGATTGTGTGAGCAAATCTTTGATGGGGTTGGTACAGCTATTGATGAAGCTTGTTTTATGGAGACTGTAAAAGGGCCAGCAATTCAGTTGTTTAATTTTGCTGAGGCAATTAGTATTAGCAGGAGATCCCCTGAGAAGTTGTTTAAGATTTTGGATTTACATGATGCTTTGGTGGAGTTGATGCCTGATATTGAGGTTGTTTTTTATACGAAATCGTCTGATTCGATTCGTGTACAGGCTGCTGAGATTCTATCAAGATTGGCAGAGGCTGCAAGAGGGATTTTGTCTGAGTTCGAGAATGCTGTTTTGAAGGAAACATCTAGGGTGCCAGTGCCTGGAGGGACTATTCATCCATTGATTAGGTATGTGATGAATTATATCAGTTTGATTTCTGATTATAAGCAGACTTTGATTGAGCTTATAATTTCAAAACCATCAACTGGGTCTAGATATTCGGGTGATCCATCAACCCCAGATACAGATTTTGCTGAATTAGAAGGGAAAACCCCATTAGCTCTTCATTTGATATGGATTGTTGTGAATTTGCAATTCAATTTGGAGGATAAGTCCAAGCATTACAAAGATGCATCTTTAGCACATTTGTTTATGATGAACAATGTTCATTATATTGTTCAAAAAGTGAAAGGTTCACCTGAATTGAGAGAAATGATTGGTGATGATTATTTGAGGAAAATGACTGGGAAATTTAGGCAGGCGGCGACAAATTACCAAAGAGCAACTTGGGTGAAGGTGTTGTATTGCTTGAGAGATGAGGGACTGCATGTAAGTGGGGGGTTTTCTTCCGGGGTGTCAAAAAGTGCTTTAAGAGAGAGATTTAAGTCCTTCAATGCAATGTTTGAAGAGGTTCATAAGACTCAAGCTACATGGTTAATTCCGGATTCTCAGCTTAGGGAGGAGCTAAGGATATCGATATCTGAGAAGTTGATTCCAGCTTATAGGTCATTTCTTGGGAGATTCAGGAGCCATATAGAGAGTGGAAAGCATCCAGAGAATTACATCAAGTATTCAGTTGAGGATTTGGAGACTGGAGTCTTGGATTTCTTCGAGGGGTACACTGTATCCCAGCACCCGAGGAGGAGATCCCAGTGAATGAATAAAGTGAGTTTTGCCAAATTAGAAACTAGGACACATTCTTTAAATTTTTTATGGGGTGTTTAGGCAATGCGGTGCTGGTTAATCTGCATACAATGTGCTCTCCAACTGTTTCAAGCGTCGTTGGCTTAATTTCCACGAATTGGAAATAATCAAATGCTTTGGGGAGATAACTTGTAGCTCTTCAAAATAGCCAGGTCCCTCCGCCTGAATTCTTCTGCATTGTAAGCACTATGATTGTTTTGTTACCGCATTTTAGATTGTTGTTCCATTTGTTCATATATTTATTGTTGAATTTGGAAGTGTGTACTCTATGTTCTACAAACTATCTATGATATCAGGAAAAAGTTTTTTTTTTCCTTTGAAATTTCAATAAGCTTTGATGTGAACAAAGCAGGAGTATGGATGTCAATTTCTGATAAGAAATAACCTGATGATGGGTTCAGCAAGTGTGGATGTAGATGTAGGATTCTCAACAACTTGACATGACAATTTATTTGAAGATAAATTCTTTGTTTCAGATTTCTTCCTGTTAAAGGTATATAGCAGTTTCTTCATTGTGGTATGATATTTGTGAATGTAACTGGGTTATACTAAGATCCAAAGGCAAAAAAATGGTTTCGGTCTGTCAGCTCAAAGAATCCGGAATGATGAGAATCCTAAAGAAACTGGAAGCGAGGAACCAACTCTCTAGTCTAGATGTTGAGAGTATGTTGTTGGAAAAAGCTGTAAAATGAACTAGAGCTAGAATTTTTCTAAGAAATGCAGTTTTATGAAGTTTCAGTCCTAGTTTGAATAGTTGTGTGTATTCTTGATACTGCTATCACAGATTTATCATTTATGCTCAGAGTTGATGCCCGGTTATTTGGATGGATCCCTATCTCACGAGCAAGTAGTACTTAATCTGGAGTAGATTTTCAAGTTTCTAAAATCATCACTTGCATTCATGGCATTATTGGTTTACTTTTCTGTTTGCTATCACAGTTTCTTGAATGAATGGCAGATTGCTGACTGGGAAGTACATCTTAGGCAACAGATGCAACCTTAGGCAACTTGCTTTAGTGGTAATGCCAAATTATTTTCTGGTTTACTTTCTTTTATTGGTTGTCTTGTTTATGCACTTGAAAAGCAAAAAGAGTCAAAAAGCAGAAGACCAATTGGTTTACTTTTTTGCTTATTCGTCTACACTACAGCAATGGCTCACTAGAATCAGGAAGTGGATTCCTCGACCAAAAATAACCTGTTATCAAAACTTTCTCATGCAAATGGCAATAATAATTTTTGTTAATGGATAAAGCTACATAGATTAGGATCTTCCCCATATCTTATTTATAGTGAAAATCTTGTGTATTGGATATAACTTTTTTTTTTTTAAACTGTATTTTATTAATCCAATGAACCAATGAGAATCATGTGTTTGAAGAAAATTAACTCACTCAAGTTGCAAAGGAGCTAAAATTAATTAACAAGTTGATATCAATTCATGAGAGTGATTTTGTAGATAATAGAGAAAAGATGACAACAGCAGGTAACAATCTACATTTGTATTAAAAAAAAGAAAAGAAAAAGAACCAATGTTGGTAGTCTCAAGTAACAACTACAGTTGCAAATTAAATAAAGTACAAACAAATTGACTTTATAAAGGGGTAAAGAAAAGAAAGAGGATTCACTCCTGTCTTAATTCATCTTCAAGTGGACTTTAGTTCCCCCTCCCTGGTGTTAAATTCTAAGTGTAGATTCTGAAGGCAGTTGGTGGGAGGTTTACAACAATATCAAGGCCAAACAGTTTTATGAATCAAATGATTGAACCCACATGAAACATCATGGCTGCAATTTTACTTTACTCGATCTTGTCTTCTTCAAGATCGCCATTCAATGCTCCATTGTTGCTTTGCACTGGTCTAGGTTCAGGCACACTTCTTACCTCCTTTGAAGGCAATGGAGATGGCTTTTTGAGTGTCAATGATGTTTCATCCTTGTCAAATTCTTCGTTTGCTTCTTCAGAGTAAGCATACCTGTCAAAGAGAAAAAATGAACATTGATAATTAACGGCTCAACAAGTTCAGATCAGAATATTTGAAGCATGTTCTATGAAATATGAACCCTCTAAATATATTTCAAGAGCAGTTACAGTTCATATGAGCAACATGACAACATCACAGGAAGACTAAGTAATCTTGTCGGCATACTGATTTTCCAGTGAAAATAACCATTAAACACACTGCTACCCCACATTTCAGTCCCAAGATACAACTGAATGCATTCACTGTGCCACATTTCAGCACTGTGATTTTTTAGGTGAGCTCACAGTCACAGGGTCATGCTTCATTTCAATTATCAGTGCATTTTTTTTTTAAGAAATTCCAGAAAAAATATAACCAATTGATGAACTACTATAATTTTTGAGGGAAAAAGAGAATAAACGTATAAAAGAATTGGAGTAAGAGTCAGGTTTCCTACCGCATTGAGTTCTGAGACGGTGCCCAAAGAGCACAGATGACACATAAGAGAGAGAATGATAAGACTTGCCAAAAAGCAGGAATGATATACGCATTCTGCCACTTCTCGTGGTAAACATCATTTGACTTGAAATAGAGCTACAATCAGAGAGTTGCAAAATTTGTATGAAGTAACAGCTTGAAGTAAATTATGCAACATTCTTTACAAACTGTTGTGCTTTGTTAATGTTTACTGGTAATTTATTTTTGAGAAATTATCATCCATCCACCCAAAATTAAGCTAAAGTTCGAAAATGCCCCTACTACTTTTTTGGGTTTTTGGGTGTAAAATGTTCGCAATTACTAATTATTGAGTTTAAAATGTCCATTTTGCATAAATTGGGGTGGACATATGATAGTTTTAAAAAACAAGGGCTTTTTCAAACTTTAACCTTTTTTTTGGGTGGATGGGTGATAATTTCTCATTATATTTTAACTTAGAAGCCTACTGATAAAGGAGAAATGACATAGAAGATTAATTAGCCTTGACGTTTTCAGTAACATGATCAGTACTTGATAATATTACCTCATAGCATATCCAAACAACCGACACAATAACAGCAACTGCCAATGCATTTGTGAACTTCCGGTAAATATCCAGCTTAGTCATCATCCTTCTAGCCTGTCAGATCATATCAGCAGTTAAGTTAAACAAATTACTCTTCAGAACAACACCACCAACAAGAACTGGAAGCTGGAGTCACAAACTTAAGAATGCAACTAGTACCTGAAGTTTATTTAAAGTTGAAGAGAGGGAGGTAAAAATCCACAAAATGAAGAAAGCATCCAAGAAGGCTACAGGAAGAACCAGAAACAGTCTAGCCTTTCCTGAAAGATCACTGACGGCACCAACATTTTCCACTAATTCAAGCACTTCAGATGCCAAAAAGAAGGTCCCTCCAAGCATGATTACCTTTGATGTTAGACCACCTAAGGTAGGTCTCACAACACCGTAGCCTGTGGCAACCATCAGAATGATAATACGTGCAACTGTACGTTTAACAGTACCAAAAGTGACTGCCCATGTCGTGATTCCCATCGGCCTGACTCCAGTCTCATTGAATTCAGCATACTCAAAATACCAAAGCGCCATCTCAAACATGCCTAGTGTTATCACCAATGTTATGCAGTTCTGCAGAGGAAGAACTTCCCTCCAGAATCTTGCATACTGAGAGAACCAGAATAATCCAAGTATCACAAAAACAAGGGACATAAACCCATAGAAATTCATTAGTGGTGCCATTCTACCAGGTAAATAGCCTGTAGGATTTTTCCATATAGTTTTTCCCTCTACAACCAAATCTTTCAGATTCAAATCGCAGTGAATGAAGTACAAGTTATACATCCCTGTTTTAGTAATCTGTATCGACTTTGACGGCAATGTTGCCTCTAGCTCATCTACCTCAAATTTAACACCAAACAGCCGAGGCCAGCTAGGATCCTTTGCAGAAGGCCGGCGAATGACTTCTCCTTGTGTGCAAACACCCAACTTTGCAAGGTCTGCTGTGCAACAGACAGCTCTTTGACCTCCATAGGCCGAACCTCCAATTGTTTCTCTATCTTCAACCTCAAAAACAAGGGCTTGGATCAACCCTGAGCTGAAGTTGGAAATGTCCATGGATCTCCTAAATGTAATCTTCTCAAAACTGGTTTCAGATTACCATACAAGACATTCAGTAAGACCAAATGAACAGATCACGTTCAGTGCTTACTACTCAATGAAATAAGAAAAAAAAGGATGGTGCAGCACATGAGGCTTCCCACATGGTGGGCTCTGGGGAGGATGTGATCTCTAGATCACAATGGAATAACCTTACCGTACACCAAGGCTCATCCTCCAATGAAATAAGAAAAGATGAAAAAAAACATAAAACAAAGAGATACCAATTCCAATCCTAACCCACAGCTTCGAAACAGAAGTCAAATGCCATACTCATAGCTCATATGATCTTTCATCTATTCTCTTATTAGACATTTATATGATCACGCCGCTAAGATCATGAACCATAAAAATTCAAATTTAACTAATTCTAACTAACTTATATATAGCAATCAAACCTTACAAATGCAAATGGGATTTTTCTGATTAGAAGGCCACAACAAAATCCACATATAGTTCTGTTATTCATAGTGAAATTCAAAATACACTTGCATTACATCCAAAAAAAGAAAAAAAAAAATCAAAATGACCTTCATTTTTCTAACAGATACTTCAATCTATATATATATGACAAACAATTTGAATAAAAATTCAATGCATTGCAATGGTTTATTTATTTTCTATCCAGTCAATCATTTCCTCCTTTTGCAATTCTCCATTCTTATCAAACATTTTCAGCTCATAACCAAAAACCAACCAAAAAAAAACTTCATAAAAACAAAAAAATTAAAAACAAATCACAATATCTTCCACTAAACCCCCACCAAATCACAATATCTTCCACTAAACCCCCACCAAATATACTCAAACATCAAGATTCAGATGGATAAAAAAAATGCAGAAAATATTACCGAATATAAGATTCTCCATTGTTAGCAGTAGCAGCAGTCTCATTGAGACTAGAATCAGAGAAAGAAGAGTAAATCCCTTCACTGCCACCATGAACAATAAAAGCATTCCCTTTGCTGATAAATTTATGTCCTTTATATTCATGCACTGAAGCTTCACTCATACCCACCAATATTAAGCCCAAAAATAACAACACAAAGGCTGGTTTATTCATCTTCACAAGCATTGTCGTCACCAAGAGAGAGAGAGAGAGAGAGAGTGAGTTTGTGTTTGTGTTTGTGGGTATGTGTCGGTTTTGCTGGATCTGCAGCTGCTGGCTGATGCAAGCTGTAAGAGGAGAGAGAGAGGGTGAGATCTTGTTTTTAGTGTTGAAGTTGAAGTAAAGAGAGAGAAAGTAGACAAGCTTTGTAAGACTTTAGTTAAAGAGTGGTTAATTAATAGATAATTGCCTAATTTGTCCTTTTAATTAATAGATAATTACCTAATTTGTCCTTTTAATTTGGAAAACTAACAAATAGGTCCACATTGTAATTTTCCCACTTGTCCTATATTTGTCAATTCATCCGCATATTAAAAATAAAATAAAAAATACTGCAGAAACTAAAATAAGATAAAATGGAGATAAATGTACTATCAAAACATCATTTTAATGGTAAATAAAAATAAAAATAAAAATCTACAAGAATATCGTTTAATTGGTAATTTTATCTCTATTTTATACTTATTTAATCTCTATATCAATGCTGATTAAAATATAGAACAATGCAAATTTTGTTAGGGTTAGTGCTCTGAGCGCCAATTTCTTATGTATTTCCTGTAAATACTTTTGTATATATTTTATTAATGAATAAAATTGAGAATTTCTGTAATATAAATTCTTTTATTATATGGTAAAGACGTAAATGACCGTAGAGTGATTGGTTATGATACAGTTGCAAAAGCGTCGCAACTGACATTGAATGATGTCATAACAATATCATTATTTAACTATTCATGGTCAAGGTTTAGAATTACTTGGTCAGTAAGTAAACCCGTTGAGACCGGTACGTATCGTATATTGGAATGTTGGATTCTAATGGTTTCTCAATGAACCATGAGTCTCGAGAGACTCGTATAGACACGTAGATGTTTATATCGGATAAACACTGAATGACTCACCGAAGATTCTTAATAGATGGTACACCAACGTCAATAAGAATCTTCTCGGGTTGAGTGAGCATAGTGATCCTCCAACTTGAGGTACCACTGTGGATATATGAGGTATCATCCACACTTTGATGGCAGTCACGTCACCGATCTATTTAGATCAGACCTCCGCCTGTTCGTTGGGTGTGGACTGATCCTCATGATATCTTGTGTGTATCAAGAAATGATCTGTCAGCTCTATGTACAGAGCATAGGTATCCATTTTGGAATTAGCAATCTGTTAAATCCATGAGCCCGTGGTACACTGTAGAAATCAGTTCTAAGTGTTATTTAAGAGATTGCTAATAGAATCGTCGACGAGATTATACCTAAAGAGATTTGACGTTTATATCTATATCTCTGGGATAATCCAGATACCTGTGACAGAAGGATTATACGTATGCAGTGACCTCGACCTGTATGGTTCAGAGTTTTTATCTGTGTTCGTCATAATTTACAGGTGGGTAGATTATGGACACGAAATTGGATTTCGTGACGGATATTCATGAACCTAGAGAGTCTCACTAATGAGATATACTCGTTGGACACTAGGACAACTTTTATAAATAATACTGATTATTTATAAGTCGTTTAACGGTTAAACGAAGATACATGCTTTAGAGATCTTTTAGCCATTTATTAAATGTGGAATTGTGATATTTGACATTTATAATTAATATATGTATTTTGATTATTTAATGTAAATATAATACATATATTTTGAGATATTTGTATTTAATTATTTATTTATTCAATTGTTGAATAATTAAATTAATTAAATATTTAATATCCATTTACTTTTTAAGATAAGATATTTGGCAAGTTTTAATTCGAAATTGTGGCCAATTTTGATTGGTTACATTTGGAATGATTTAATTGGATATATTTGGATAAACATCAAATGTTGGAAGTTTTGTTACCACAAATATTAATTAAATAAATTTCCAATTAATTAAACAAAATTGAAAAATTGTCGCTAGTATTATTTCCTTCAAATTCGGTCAAATTGGGAAATTATATAAACCATTTTTTGATTTTTTTTTTCATTCTAAGAACCCTAAAACACATCCAAAAAGAGAAAAAGAGAGGAAAGGCGAAAGAAAAAGAAGAAAAGGCTTGGAAAATTAAGATTTTATAAGTTTTATCCTTACTTGTTCTTTATGAAATTTGTTTCAATCATACTAGGCTTTAATATGATTAGCTTAGTTTCATTCCTACTCTTCCATGGATGTGTTTTTGATGATAGGGAACTTAGATTAAAGATTGAAGCATGTATGTTAAACTAGTTTGCTTTAAATTGTTTAATAAGCATTCTTTTTGTCATTTTGATGGAAAATTGCCATTCTAGAGTCTATTAGCCACTCATGTTAGACCTAGAATTATTCTTGAGGTATTTCATGTTGGTGAGACTCAATTGGTGTTGTAAGAATTGAATTAAAGCTTTGAATTGGATTAATTTGGTGTTAATTGATTAATTTGTGAAATTATTAAAATTAGGGTTTCCAACCTTCACCAAATTTGGGAATTTTCATATATGTGATGAGCTTTGATATATATTTGATGTATACTAAATTTGGGAATTTTTGGATTTGATCTTGGCATGTTTTGAACATAAAGGACCAAATTATAAATTCTTGAAAATTGAGGGATCATTTGATAATTAGGGAAAAATATGTTTCTTTGAATTGCAAACTGAATTTTCATGTATTAGACATGAATAAAATATTTTGGAATTGATTTGGAATCAATTAGAATTGTATTTGACAATTTTGGACTAAAGTGATTAAAATTCAATGTTTTATGGCAAAACAGTAATTTCTGAAAAATCTGATTTTTGTGTAAAAATTTCAGTTTTTAAGTATTGAGTAATTGAAATAAATTAGTTTAGTTTAATTACCCAAGAAAAATAATTGAAATCGGGAAATTTTGATTTTCCGCGATCCGCTGCATTTACCCGAATTACCCCTCAAAACCCCAATAAAAATGGTATCAGAGCATGTCTGAACCTCGACACATGATATGAATAGCCTTTAAATTCATTGTTTAATTATGTTCTTACATGATACATGCTTGTATTTATTTAATTTGATTAAATTAAATACGTTTCATCTTTGCAGAAATATCCCTATTTAATAAGGTTTTGAAAGTAGTATGTATTGGATACATATTTCTTGGTCCGTCTTGTCAATATGATTTATGGATATCTGTTCTATGGATGCATCCGAGATCGTGCCAAAGATGTGAGGGTGTATTTGATAAAAAATTATCCATACCGGATGTATATGTGATACTAGATAAATTCAAGCGAAAGCGGAAATTCTGAACGTGCCAAAGCTGTCAAGACTATGCAAGTATCTTGAATTTTTCATTGACAAGTTTAACCTTGGTACGCCTCCTTATGAACGTGCCAAAGCTGTTACAAGGAGAAACGGCCAGGACCGGAACCCAGGAGTCACTATTGAGTGATTGACAATGTGTTGTCTACCTAATGAATATACGTAAGCGAGATCGTGCCAAAGCTGTGAGCTGAAATATATTCATGGGATGCACTTTTCACTATTAAATTTAATTTGATTAATTATTTGTTTGCATTTTGTTTAGGGATTACAATATTGCATGTAATAGTGGGAGAGACATTTTTAGATTAAAAATCCATGATCTATTTAGGCTTTGTTTGATTTATATTATTTGAAACTGTTATGTCTGCTAATCGTTTTTCGCTATCTATATGATAGATTTGCGATGGCGGAACCTGCTCCTAATCCTTTTGCTCGTATACTTGATACGAACAAGCTTAAAGGCGCCGAAAACTTTACAGATTGGGACTTAGATCTGAGAATCGTTCTTGGGTATGAGCATATAGAATATGTGTTGGAAGGTCCGTTGCCACTGGCCATAGCACCTGATGCTACACCAGAGGAACATGAGGCTCTCCAAAAGTGGAGAGATGATGATAGACGAGTCAAATCATACATTCTCAGTTCCTTGGCACCGGAGCTTAAGAGGCAATATTTTGGATTGCCTTATGCATATACTATGATGACGCGGTTACGAGAATCCTTTATGAACCAAGAACGAGTCTCGGTTCATAAGATTGCTATGGAACTGTTCCATGCAAAATTGGAAGAGGGACAGGATGTGAGCCCTCATGTGCTGCATCTGACCGATTTGATCGAACAGTTGAGACGCTATAATTTCCCTCTTAATGACACTTTAGGACGAAGTGTCATCCTTGGATCTCTGCCGGCGTCATATCGCCAATTTGTGATGTATTTTAATGTGAATGAGATTAGCTGTTCTTACCAAGAGCTGCATCGGATGCTACTAACAGCGGAGGAAGATTTGAGCAAGGGAGTACCGGCTTGCCCTCCTAAACCCACTGTTTTTCCTACTTCTTCCCACTCTAAACAGAAAGGGAAGAAGAAGAAGGGGAAGAAGAAGAATGATACAAATCTTCCACCACAGGGTAAGGTAGCTAAACCCAAGAGAGCTGCCGAAGAAAAATGCCACCATTACAGCAAGATCGGCCATTGGAAGAGGAACTGTCCTGATTACCTGGCCCAGATCAGAAAAGAAAGAGCATCTATTTTAGGTACTTTTATTTTTCCCATCATTGATATCTCATTAGCTTGTGAAGCTATGTCATCCAGTTGGATTTTGGATTCTGCTTGTCCAATTCACATTTGCAATTCGTTGCAGGTGCTGAAGGAAAGTGGACGGCTAAAAATTGTGGAGATGCAATTGCGATTCGGGAGTGGCGACTCTTTGGATGCATTTGCTGTGGGCTTATGCGAGATTCCCCTGCCCGGTGGGAGCCATTTGTTGCATGACTGATTTTTTGTATCAGGATGTGTAGCGAACATTATATCACTTTTTGTATTAGATACTGATGGCTATAATGTAAATATTAAGAATCGTTCTTTATATTTATATGATAGACATAATGTTCAGATCCTTATTTATCCAAATGAGCACGGTCATTACATTTTGCATACCTCACAAGATATCTTTAATGCTAGAATTAATAAACGTAAAGTATCTGATATAAATAATATTGAACTGTGGCATATGAGGTTGGGTCATATAGCTTGAAACGTCTAACCCAGATGGTTATGAATGGTTTGATACAGGATCTCACCATTGAACCTTACCCAACTTGTGAATCTTATATTCGGGGTAAGATGACCAAAGCCCCATTTTCGGGTGTAGGACACCGAGCCACTGACTTATTGGAACTAATACATTATGATGTATGTGGTCCCATGAGTCAAACTGCTCACAGTGGTTTTTCCTACTTCGTTACCTTTACTGATGATTTGTCACGGTACAGTTATGTTTATCTGATGAAATAGAAATCAGCAACCTTTGAAAAGTTCAAGGAATTCCGAAATGAAGTAGAAAAAAAAGACTGGTAAATATATTAAATGTCTTCGATTTGATCGAGGCGGTGAATATATGAGTGATGAGTTCACCGATTATTTAAAGGAGAATGGGATTCTCGCTCAATATACTCATCCGGGTACTCCACAGCACAATGAAGTGTCCGAAAGGAGAAATCAGACTTTATTAGATATGGTTTGATCGATGTTGAGTTTTACAGATTTACCCTATTATTTATGGGGTTATGCTCTTTTAACTACTGCTCATCTTTTGAATAAGATTCCTTCCAAGGTTGTTCCTGCAACTCCATATGAGATATGGACTGGTAAGAAACCGAATCTTAATTATGTTAAGATTTGGGACTGTCCTGCCTATGTCAGGATGACTCAGCAGGATAAGCTTTTGCCTCGATGACAGAAGTTTATGTTTGTTGGATATCCTTCAAATACGAAATGATAGTTGTTCTAGATACCGAGCATCGAAATGTGTTCGTAGCTCGCTTCACAAAATTTCTAGAGGAATAATTTTTGTCTGAAAGAGGTAATCATAGATATGTTGAACTTGATGAAGTACAACCTGTAACCAACGAACCAGTGGAGGAACCTGACGTTCAAATAGATGGAAAGCCTTCAACACACACACTTCGTAGGTCTCAAAGGGTTTCTAGACCTCCTGAACGCTTGTATTTGATACAAGAAATGAGTCTGGATGTTCTCTTAGTCGAAGAGACTGGCCCTTATACCTATAGAGAAGCGATGTTGGACATCGACTCCGCGAAGTGGCAAAAGGCCATGAAATCAGAGTTAGACTCTATGCATCAGAATCAAGTTTGGGACTTGGTTCCGCTTCCTGAGGGAATTGTTCCTATCGGCAGTAAATTGGTTTACAAGAGGAAGCATGAGCCTGACGGAAAGGTTGAAACCTTTAAGGCCAGGCTGGTAGCTAAAGGTTACACGCAGTGACCTGATGTCGACTATGATGAAACCTTTTCACCAGTTGCGATGCTAAAGTCTATAAGGATTTTATTGTTTATTGCTGCTTACCATGATTATGAGATTTAGAAAATGAATGTCAAAATGACTTTTCTAAATGGGTTTATTGACGAAGAAATCTATATGGAACAGCCGGAGGGTTTTGTATCCAGCGAAACCTCAGGTATGGTTTGTAAGCTTAAGAAGTCCATTTATGGACTTAAGCAAGCTTCGCGAAGTTAAAATCATCGATTCGATGAGATTATTAGATTTTCTGGTTTTCTCAAGAATACGGAAATCCTGTGTGTACCAGAAGGCTAGTGGGAGTATGATAGTATTTTTGGTTCTCTATGTTGATGACATCCTAATCATTGGGAATGATATAGGAATGATGCAAAGCGTCAAAGCTTACCTCTGTAAGAATTTCTCCATGAAGGACCTGGGTGAAGCTTCTTATATCTTGGGTATAAGGCTCTATAGAGATAGAGAAATGAAGCTTATTGGGTTATCCCAATCGACGTACATAGATAAGATCTTAGAACGGTATAATTTCTAACTGTAAGAAGGCAAATATACCGTTCAGACATGGCATTCATCTTACGAAGAAAATGTGTCTGTAAACAGAAGATGAGAAGATTAGAATGTCTAAACAGTCTTATGTTTCGTGTTTGGGTAGCATAATGTATGCCATGTTATGTACGAGGCCTGATATTAGCTACGCGGTTAGTGTAACCAGTAGATATCAGTCCAATCCAGGAAATGACCATTGGATGATCGTTAAACATATCCTGAAGTATCTTAAAGGTACTAAGGATAAGTTTATCATTTATGGAGGAAATGAACTGTAGGTTAATGTGTATACGGATTCTGATTTCCAATCGGATCCCGATAATATAAAGTCTACATCAGGATTCATATTTACCCTTAACGGAGGTGCAGTTTGTTGGAAAAGTTCCAAACAGGGGTCTACAGCTGATTCCACCACAGAGGCATAATATATTGCTGCTTCTGAAGCTGCAAAAGAAGCTGTTTGGTTTAAGAAGTTTATCACAGAATTGGGAGTTGTCCCAAGTATCGAGAATCTGATTCCGCTATACTGTGATAATACTGATGTCATTGCGCAAGCAAGAGAACTGAGGGCGCATCAGAAGTCGAAACATGTGGAACGAAAATACCACATTATTCGAGAGATTGTGTCGCGAGGTGACATTGTCATGTGCAAAGTTCCAAGTGAAGATAATGTAGTAGACCCACTCACGAAGGCCATACCTCCGAAGTTATTTGATAAGCATGTGGAGTCGATGGGTATTAGATACAATCGATATTGGAACTAGAGCAAGTGAGAGATTTTGTTAGGGTTGGTGCTCTGAGCACCAATTTCTTATGTATTTCCCTGTAAATACTTTTGTATATATTTTATTAATGAATAAAATTGATAGTTTCTGTAATATAAATTCTTTTATTATATGGTAAAGACATAAATGACCGCAGAGTGATTGGTTATGATACAGTTGCAAAATTATCACAACTGACATTGAGTGGTATTATAACAGTATCATTCTTTAATTATTCCTGGTCAAAGCTTACAATTACTTGGTCAGTAAGTAAACCCGTTGAGACTGGTACGTGTCGTATATTGGAATGTTGGATTCTAATAATTTCTCAATGAACCATGAGTCTCGGAGAGACTCGTATAGACACGTAGGTATTTATATCGGATAAACACTGAACGACTCACCGAAGATTCTTAATAGATGGTACATAAACGTCAATAAGAATCTTCTCGGGTTGAGTCAGCATAGTGATCCTCCGCTTGAGGTACCACTTTGGATATATGAGGTATCCTTCACACTTTGATAGCAGTCACGTCACCGATCTATTTAGATCAGACCTTCGCATGTTCGTTGGGTGTGGACTGATCCTTATGATATCATGTGCGTATCAAGAAAGGATCCGTCAGTTCTGTGTACAGAGCATATGTATCCATTTTAGAATTAGCAATCTGTTAAATCCATGGGCCCGTGGTACACTGTAGAAATCGGTTTTAAGTGTTATTTAAGAGATTGCTAATAGAATCGTCGACGAGATTATACCTAAAGAGATTCGACGTTTAAATCTATATCTCTGGGATAATCCAGATACCTGTGACGGAAGGATTATACGTATGCAGTGACCTCGACCTGTATGGTTCAGAGTTTTTATCTGTGTTCGTCATAATTTACGGATGGGTAGATTATGGACACGAAATTGGATTTCGTGACGGATATTCATGAACCTAGAGAGTCTCACTAATGAGATATACTCATTGGACACTAGGGCAACTTTTATAAATAATACTGATTATTTATAAGTCGTTTAACGGTTAAACGAAGATACATGCTTTAGAGATCTTTTAGCCATTTATTAAATGTGGAATTGTGATATTTGACATTTATAATTAATATATGTATTTTGATTATTTAATGTAAATATAATACATATATTTTGAGATATTTTTATTTATTTATTTATTTATTCAATTTTTGAATAATTAAATTAATTAAATATTTAAAATCCATTTACTTATTAAGATAAGATATTTGGCAAGTTTTAATTGGAAATTGTGGCTAATTTTGATTGGTTACATTTGGAATGATTTAATTGGATATATTTGGATAAACATAAAATGTTGGATGTTTTATTACCACAAATATTAATTAAATCAATTACCAATTAATTAAACAAAATTGAAAAATTGTGGCTAGTATTATTTCCTTCAAATTCGGTCAAATTGGGAAATTATATAAACCATTGTTTGATTTTTGTTTTTCATTCTAAGAACCCTAAAACACATCCAAAAAGAGAAAAAGAAGAGGAAAGGTGAAAGAAAAAGAAGAAAAGGCTTGGAAAATTAAGATTTTGTAAGTTTTTCCTTACTTGTTCTTTATGAAATTTGTTTCAATCATACTAGGCTTTAATATGATTAGCTTAGTTTCATTCCTACTCATCCATGGATGTGTTTTTGATGATAGGGAACTTAGATTAAAGATTGAAGCATGTATGTTAAACTAGTTTGCTTTAAATTGTTTAATAAGCATTCTTTTTGCCATTTTGATGGAAAGTTGTCATTCTAGAGTCTATTAGCCACTCATGTTAGACCTATAATTGTTCTTGAGGTATTTCATGTTGGTGAGACTCAATTGGTGTTGTAAGAATTGGATTAAAGCTTTGAATTGGATTAATTTAGTGTTAATTGATTAATTTATGAAATTATTAAAATTAGTGTTTCCAACCTTCACCAAAATTGGGGATTTTCATATATGTGATGAGTTTTGATATATATATTTGATGTATATTAAATTTGGGAATTTTTGGATTTGATCTTGGCATGTTTGAACATAAAGGACCAAATTATAAATTCTTGAAAATTGAGGGACCATTCGGCAATTAGGGAAAAATCTGTTTCTTTGAATTGCAAACTGAATTTTCATGTATTAGACATGAATAAATCATTTTGGAATTGATTTGGAATCAATTAGAATTGTATTTGACAATTTTGGACTAAAGTGATTAAAATTCAAAGTTTTTTGGCAAAACAGTAATTTCTGAAAAATCTGATTTTTGGGTAAAAATTTCAGTTTTTAAGTATTGAGTAATTGAAATAAATTATTTTATTTTAATTACCCAAGAAAAATAATTGAAATCGAAAAATTTTGATTTTCCGCGATTTGCTGCGTTTACCCGAATTACCGCCCAAAACCCCAACAAATCTAATGTTTATAAACTATTTTTCAATGGGAAATTTGCAAAATTAGCTAAAAAAAACTTTTTTTTTAGTCAAAATGAGCCATAATATTTGAGTTTTGCCAAAATGATAATTTTCTCCGAAGTAAATTTCAGAGAATCCAAATTCTCCGAAATCTACATCGAATTTTTTTTGTTTTAAACTTTAGAGATTCGAATCCCAAGTTATTCATTTTTTTGGTATATTTTTTTTATAATATTTCCTATATATATATATATATATATATATATATATATATATAACAGTTAACTATACATCAAAATGAAAACAACTACATATCAAAATCAATGTCAGCCAATACATCATCAGACCTAATATCTCTCTTAGCTAACATCTTCTTCAGAAGCTCAACGCCTCGTGTAATGACCGCTCTATTCATTTCTGCCGATCATCCATTTTTCTGCCGATCCTCCATCATCTTCTGCCTATCCTCTATCCTCGTCTGTCTATCCTCTATCTCAAATACGCGATCACGTAACAAAGTGACTAATGGATCACCTGGAGGATAAGAAGCGTGAGATGAACCAGTATGAGATGGGCCAGCGCGAGATGATCCAGCGCCATCGAAACCTTTTGGTGGATCATCAGCAATAGGATCAACCTGTGACGGCTGATTTCGCATAGCACGACGACCTACCAAACAGATAAATAAAAAAATTAAATACTCGAATCACTATCATTTTTTATCATAGATTATATATATCATTTTTCGATACATGTCATGAAAATATCGACTGTATTTGTACAATTGAGGCTCCTCCTGTTGGGATATATGCCCAAGAGCATAATATAATATGTAAACGAGATTTTATTTTAAGTGTTAAACGATGCATTTGTTTATTTATTAAAATGTTAATTTTAAAGTCGCATATCATAAATTATCATGTATGCCATTGGATACTAAATGTACTTTTAGACTTAGTGTATAAGTGTTATACACAAGAGGATTTAAGTCTGAAATTAGTAATCATAAATAGTCCGTAGAGAGCAAACAAAGACGAGCACTTTATTTGTAGTTTATCTATAGCTGCGGTCCATTCCATATTGTATGACGACCTTGATCCGAGTTCGTTCATGTGGTGACATGGGAATGAAGGCACATTATATGATGCGCTCATATAGGATTGGACCAAAACATAAATGAATTTCTTTTTTAATACCCGTTAAACAAAGAAATTTATATCAGTATAATAAATGATCATATAAGAGCTGACCTGAATCCTGAGTATACTACGAACTCCTGCATGGTAGGCTATGCCATTTGATTTATAAAAGTGAGGTTGGTGAAGAAATCCCGACCAATAGCTATGTATTTTGGGGATATGGTTTGGTGTGTGACTGGATACGTTTTACATACATATGTAATCCACTATTTCTTGCGAGAAGTAGATGAGTCTTTAGGGGTTGATTAAGTAAATTAAATTTGATTTAATTCAAAATCAAATATGTTATTTATATCATGATATAAGTTATATTTTAAATTTTAATTTCAAATTAAATGATATATGATATCATATTTAATTTTTGAAATTAATAATTTTATTGTGACAAAAAGGCCCTTGGCTGAATATTTATATGTGTGATTATAGTTATGATTAATTTTGTACAAGCACATTTAATTAACCTAAACCCTAAATATAAATAAAAGTGTTTCTCTTGTTTTGAAAAACCCTAGACACTTCTCATATTTTCAATGAGATTGAAAAGAGAGAAAAATAAGAAAAAATAAAAGGGAATTTTTCTTAAATTTTTTTTTATCAAGTGAATTGATCCGGGCCCACCCTCACGGATTTTTGGTGATGAGTCATAACATGGAAGGTCGAGTGGCGGTGGGTTCGATCCTACACACATAGGTCACGGCATCAACAATGTGGATGAAAGCATCATTGATGCTTGTTTCAAATTCTGGACGTGAATAAATCATGGGATTCGTAACATAAACAAAGCCAAATTGAATTGCATATTTTTAATGCAATCAAAAATCAAAGGGCTTATCAACGACGTGAATAAATTCGAGGAGTTTGTGTCTGTGCAAGCCGAAGAGTCACAAGACTTATCACATTAGCTTTGTGCGTTGTGTTTATGGTGGTTTTTATGACAAAATATCTGAACAGTACGACAAAGACAAATATGAAATTTCTCATTTTGAAAGGACAGATGTTTAGAAGGTATTGGTTTCTCCTCGGCCATGCATGGTTTTCAGACCCGATTTCTCGGATCTGGCCGACCAGAGGACACAGAATGATTCAAGTCTCAGAGACCGACAACATCAGAGCCGAGACCGACCACTTTAGCCCGGTAACTCGGTTCGGTACCCTCTACTCTCCTGGATCGGGATGACGAGCTCAGATATTTTGGGTCAGATCGGGATTAGTTCGGGTAGTTTGGCACGCCATTAGGCCGACCTCACGAAGCCCGACATGTGATCGGGGTAGTTTGGACTTTTCCCTCTGACATGCACCACCGTTTGAAAGGACTTTACATGCTGTCATCATAATGGTTGAGTATGGCAGCGTACGAAACATCGCGATATGACAGGGAGTCAGAGGGCATGATTTACTTTCGACGAGGCAGTTGGGGCAGAGAGCCCGTCAATTCACCGGAAATCTGTGTGGCTGACGTCAAAGAGATATGGGAATAGTATTGTACTTTCCTTAGTATATAAAGGAATGGTAGTCTCATTTGTAGAGGTTGGAAGAAATTTCATTTAAGCATTACTTGTAAGAAACGCTATAAAGAAAGCAAACAGCTCGGTTCTCTTTAGACCTTCCAAAAAAGCAGGTCGGCCGAGCTCGGTTTGGTAATAAAAAATCACACCCCACTTTGTGCCCGTGGACGTAGGCTGGATTTACTCCACCGAATCACGTAAAACCCTATTGTTGATCTTGTGTGTGTTTTGTCTTTTGCTAAATTTGCTTTTGGTCTCCCATAACCAAACAAACTCACATTTGAAGGAGGATTGTCCCGGGAGCGTTATCCCGAAACTGCTACTGGAACGGAAATCACCCGTCAACATGCTGCTTGTGGGTTCAAGAGTTGAAGATCAAGAAATGCTTTGGGTATTTTGTGTATTAATTAGGTTAATATAGAAAATCAAAAAGCCCGGTCAATACATTAGTTTTGTTGTATGTATGTTTACAATTCAAATGGTTTGAATAACATGTCATATAGCATAGGATGTCCACTCATGCATTATAACATGCCGTGATATTAAATGCATGTCGATTTAATCTAAGAATAAAAGTTATACGAATTATAAATATTTAAAATTTAGATTAATACATGCGAATAAATTAAATGGTTTAATTTAAATAAGTTTAAAATTTGCTAATTCGGAAAAAGACAATTGATAGGAGACTAGTTATTTATTTTGGTATATAGGATGAAAACCCGGATATAAATTTCATAGCCGATTCCGAATGGATGGTAGTGTGTTCTGCACTCGGGATACAAGTCCACGTACCAAATAAAAATAACATAAGTCACCTATATCTAATTAAATAATTTAATTAAATAATTGCCTAAATCTGAATTTTATTTTAAACTTAAAATAGTGAACTAAAATTTTAAAAGTTAAAATACAAATAGTGAACTAAAATATTTAATTAAATTGTTTAATTAAGTTATATATTAGTTTGGACTAATAAGTATCAGTGAACAAAAATTTTAAGTGTTAAAATTTGGAGATATCACTAATCATCAACTAATATTAATTAGGTTATATTTTTTAGCAGCGCATAATCTAAACAAATTAAATAATAGTGTAATAGAAACTTTAAACTATAAAATAGTGAGTGGTAGAGAGATATATGACAATATATTCCACGGTCTCCATTGTTAGTCCGAAAACGTGAGATTTAAAAGGCGCATTAAGATGGCTTTGTTTTCGCCTTTACGGATGGAGTCCATTTTGGGTCAATATCAAGTTTGGATTCCGAGAGGATAGGAACTCTAGATGTATCTGATGAACTAACCTACCATACGACGTGTAACATCCCTCTCCAAGAGATGCTACCGATATGGAATAGGTCGTACTATCCCCTTGAAACTCTAACTCGACGACTGTATACATCACTACTAATTCATTTCAAATATAGACTCATATATAGGGACCTTGTCCCGATTCAATAACATGAAATGAAACTTAAAACTCATAACTGTATACTCATTATTACTCCTCTATATAACTATGTTCTTGAACATATTTAATACATCACAAAGACTTATTCAATACTAGTATATACATGCAACTTTACTTTGACTCTAACTACACTGGACTTTTGTACACAACCCGGTGGACTCAACACCCTAGTGACTGCAATCAGTATCCATCCTCCCGAGCTCGTCCTCTGGGTATACCTGTAAAATAAAACACTAGGAGTGGGGGATTAGATCGTTTGAACGACCTAGTGAGTGGACAATTTTTAAAACGGAAAAATTGAAATACTTATGAAATCCATTGATTTGAAACTGAAACAAGAAAAATGTCTATTCTAAAAACTCTTTCAAATCTCTTTCTGTGAAACTTTTCCGAAATCTTTCTTTCTGTAAAATTGAATTCTCTTGAAAACTCTTTCATAAAACTTAACATTTCTGAAAATCATATCTCTGAAAATCATAGATATGAAATCTGTTTCTGAAAATCTGCTGAAAACCTAACGCATGAGGGTGTTACGTGTCGTCGCCCCCCATACGCCTAAACTAGTGGTCTTAGGGCGTTAATATCGCCGTCCCCCAAGCCACTAAACTGGAGCCAAATATGAAAATCCGTGACATTGGGGCGTTACATATTGTTGTCCCCCAATGCATGCCACTATCCTGTCCCTGAATCTAAGGTCTAAGGGCGTTACGTATCGACGCCCCTAGACCTGAAATCTGGTGGTCTTGGGGCGTTACGTATCGCTGTCCCCCAAGCCACAAATTCGGAGTCGATCCCGGGTTCAAAAGGCATTTCTGCTGCGCATTGAGCTATCTCGTGAAGAGTTCGTGAGATCGATTGAAATGATAATTGTCAGATAAATAGTAAAATAGATCGTGAAAGTCAAAAAGTTTAGATACTGTCGGCAAAATTAAAGTAAAGGAAATTAAAAATAGAAAATCAAAACAGTAATTTAAAGTAAAGGAAATCAAAGCAATAAATTGAAACAATATGTATTGGTAGTTGTGATTGTGTCTCACATCTTCCTATGGTTTTACGTCCAGTAACAGTTTGAACGCCCTCTATGGGTCGGAGATATGCTTTCCATCCACTTTTCTTACAAATTGGCATATATGGTCTTTTAAAAAATCAGATTCCCGAAACTGTATTATTGTCTTTCTTTTTAAAATTATGTATGTAAATTGCGAATCAATCTATCAAGTTCACTAGGATGCATCTCAAGAGTCAATGATATATTATCTAATGACTCCTTACTCAAGCCATCTCTAATGGATTGAATTTTTTCTTCGCAATTATTAGACATTAGGAGAAAAGTATGGAATTTATTACTGAAAGAAAAAAAATTACAAAAAAACTTGAAAAATAAAATACACAAAAGTTGGAACTCCATGAATTTTGAGGAGAAAACTATGGAATCATGAGCTGAAGAAAAATAGGCACTGACACCTCTATTTATAGAGGTGTTTGGCACCCATTTTCAAATTGCAAGTTGTGTTTGCAATTTTGTCAATGAAAACTCACGTGGGTTGTCATTGAATGTATAATTATTTATTTATTATATATTATTATTATTATTATATTAATATTTTATTATATTAATATATATTATATATATATAAAATCTTGATGTGATCTCCAATATACTATATATAAAATATTATATATATAAAGTCTTGGTGGGTCCTCCAAAATATATTATATATATTATATAAATATATATATTATAATAAAATTAATAATAATAAAATATATGTGTGGTTAAATACATCATATAAGCTCATTTTGTCGTCAATCTAAACACGGTGAATGTTTTTCCAAGTCCGATTTGAATTTAGTTGTCACGCTCTTTTGGATTTATGGGTCTTAAAATTCAGATATCATATTCAATTTTCCTGTTGAGCATCTGAAGCAATATTTTACCTACACAATAAATAAAAATCACAATAAAAATATATAAAACATAAATATAATTATGATTTTACATATGTGCTAAATTAAGGGGATTACTGAAATTATGAATGTAAAATGATTAGTTTCTATTTTTGTTAAGTGTACATCAAATGACATTTTTTTTTTGCTAGTTTTGCCAATTTCCCTTTTTCAATTGGTGCGTTTGATTATCAACTGATTGAGTACTGATCCTTACATATCTTGCATCAATAGCCATAGTTTCCAAGAAAACCATTTGGACATGTTTGAAGAAAACATTGGAAACATTTGACAAATTTCAGTGAATTTTAATGTATACATGTAAAGTTCTTAATTGGAAAAGTTTAATGATACATTTTGTAAATACAATTTTGAGATGTTAGAACAAGGAATTAATGTCCATCTTGTGCATTATGTATGTATTCATTTTTCTTTTGAAAGGAGAGGAACCATGATAAGAGAAATAGAACCTAATTTGAGATAAATCAGTACAAAGAGCAAATGACAAATCACAGTACATGCATTCTTGAATAATATTCCTAATATTCCCACAGGAAGCATCCAAATCCAATGCTAATCAATTCTCCTGCACATAATGTTTTGCTAACGTTGGGTGCAGGAACCATGCTAATCCAAATCCAGAAACTCCATTCTTTTCCGCATTGAACCTTTAAGATCTGTTGCCTCGCTCTCTGCTTTCTTTGCCTGAAAATGTTACATGCTGGCAGTCAATAGAAGTATATGTCAAGACAATCAAGTTCAAGAGTCCCAAGTATTTTTACCATTGCAATCACGTTGTGATCACTGGATTATATTACATAAGTAGCTTATAACCAAATATACAAAGTCATCAACATTTTGCTCTATTAATGTTCTGCAAGCTAACACTTAAGAATAAAGATTGGCTAAGATTCAAGTATATGATGTGTGATTAGCATAATCATGGATACTAATTGATTGACTTGTATGAAGATGGTATAAGTGATGTGGGCTTCAAATCCCATTCACATCAGGATTCAAGAAGGATTTAGTTTTCATTTATGCAACATTAGTGTGTTAAAATAATCACATATGTAGAGCCATGTCCTGTGGTATAATTTTGTGGAATAACCATGTCTCAAATCCACATAATCGCACATGTAGAGCCATCTCAAACACGATTGGCTGTGTCCAAAAACCATTGAATGCGTCTAATCTAACTACCATTTACAGATGCTCAACATAGCTAATTATGAGAAGCAAGAACATTAATGGGTTGTTGAATGTTGAGCAAGTCATGATCAAGTATCTCATAGTCAGCAGATACCGCCACATATGCAATGTGAAACAAAGAAGACACTTACCCTTTTAATTTCTTCAACTGAAACACGAGTCAGATGTGGAGGAAGTTCGTCCCTCTCCAAGTCCTAAACCATCAAATACAAATATTAAGAAGATAAATGAGGTGTAAGAAGAAAATATTCATAGTACAAACAAACAATAAGTCATACCAGCTCACCGATTAAAACAACATTCTCCCCACGAATTACATATAGGCCTAAAGGGATGTCACAGTAAAGGTCTCCAACAATAACTCTCTCACATGCACCCTCAAGAACAGCATTGGCTGTATAGAATTTACATTAAAAAAAAATGCCAAACACCATGGGGGAATTAGTTTGTGAAATCCTGAAACATGAAATGTATCAGAGAAAGGAAAAAGAAACATATACCAAATTGATCAAAGAACAAAGTGTCCCCAAAAGCTTTCGACCATCACGAAGCAGTACAAGTAATTTCTCTGCAACATATAAGTGTAAGCAAGATTACAAAGGACTCCAACTACAATTGCGGAGTACGACTTGATACATAAGGCTATAAGCCACAAGAATAGCAATCACCAACAAAATAAAAACAGCTCAACACATTTATGTATTAATAATAACCTTGGAAAGAATGATAACCAAACTGTTTACACAATAAGCCCTCCTAACTCATACACTCATAAATTCAAAAGTTCAACATCAAACTATTGGATGTTTATGAATAATTACAAACCCGAACCCAATAACTTCAAGCACGAGCAGTCTATATACACACATTCAAACAAATGTCTAACTAAATGTTTTGGAAGGCATGAGCCTGAACAGCACAATTGAAACAAAGCTACATGCCATTAAGCATAAAAACCAAAATTTTCATAATCCAAATGCATAACAGGGCTTATATAATCATTCACAACCCTCAAAAGTTGAGATTTATGAGCAATTCAAATTTATTTGGCAGAATTATAATAGAAAATTGAGAGCTTACTGTCTAAAAACTGGCGAGAGAAGTGGATAGGTAGACATCATCTGGGCCTGCCCAAGACATTGGATTCTTCTATGAGCACCAACTTTATTTTCGGTATTTAAAAACAACCGAATCTTCAAGAATACCAAAATAAAAAATTGCATTGGCTGCTAAAAATAAATCTCGCCTTTCTTCAAAAATAAATGAACTTAATGATAATTAACACAGACCCGGAAAAAAAAAAATCACCAATTTATATATATTTTTTTTAAAAAATCTCAGAGTCCCAAGTACTGGGAAAAGTAAAAATACAAACTTTATAAGCAAATCTCCGAATTTGCTACAATTTGATCGGAGACCAAAATCAAAAATCCCAAATTTAGACGAACCTAGAATCTGATTTTGTTTGGCCCTCTCCCGGATTGGATTAGCTTAAGAGGGAATGAGAGGATATGTGAGACGTAGATCCAATCAGTACAGGAAGAAAGGGAAACACAAGGAGAGAAAATTATGACTAACTACTAAGCAAGAGAACGTGAGGGATAGAGCGGGGGTAAATCTTTCAGGGGTAAATTAGGAATTTGGCGGGATTTTATTTTATTTTTTGATTTTTAAAGAAGGTCTTTCAATTACTCGGCCAAGATTCCGATTAGGAATGTCAAGATTTCGGTTTGAAATCGAATCAGAAGGAACTATCTGGTTCCGGTTCGAAAATCGGTAACAGAACTGATTCCTTCCGGTTTGATTAGGGTTTTTTTAGGAGTATGCAACGGTTCAGGGTAGAATTGAAACCGCAAGGAATTGAACCGCTTTAACATGTTCTGGAACCGAAACCACTTCATTTAGGATATGTTCTGGTTCCAAAAAAATAAAACTGATTTAATGCGGGTAGGTTCCGACCATAAATAAGAATCGAAACCAGAATCGATTTCAGAACCGAATTGCTTAAGTTCAAGAACCGATGTACAATTAAAATTTTGAAATGGATTAGTGATGAGTTCTGAAAAAAATTGAAATGAGCCAATTACAAGTAAAAATTTGAAATCAGCTAGTGATAAGTTTAAAAATTGAATTGCTTAAGTTCCGGGAGTGCGTGACCATGAGCACAATTAGACCCGGCCGGCGGTTCGGTTCCGGTTCGGAACCGAACCGAACCGGCCGGTTTTCGGTTCCACAAGTGTGGAACCGGAACTGAACCGGTTAAATCCGGTTCGGTTCCGGTTCCACACTTAAGTGGAACCGGAAAGTCGAACCGAACCGGAACCGAACGGTTCGGTTCCGGTTCGGTTCGGTTTTTTTTTTTTTTTTAATTAATTAAAATAAAAAAATAAGAGGAGTCAAATCATTAAATAAAAAAAAAATTATTAATTAAAAAAATGAGATTAAATTTATAAATAAAAAAAAATTTATTACATTGAAGAGCTTGAGCTTAAATTTTTTAAAATTTAAGTTGCCTACGTATCCTCCAAAGGTGAGAGGAATCAAAGCTCACGTAGTTCCATTACAAGTTTAAGACATATCCCCTTTGTAAATTATAATTTTACATTTATCAATCATCATTATCAGTTGATCCTTCGGCTCCGGGTCCGCAGCTTCCGCTTGCACTTGATGCAGAAGCATTATCGAACAAATCTTCAAAATCATCGGGGGCATCTTCTTGTTGTCTCAGATCAGCTCGAGTCCAATCATCCACACAAGCTGTTGCTTCTAGAGTGCTTGGATGTAATGAAGATCGCCTAGCTTCCAATATATTACCTCCCAAGCTGAAGGCTTGCTCAACCGCAACGGTGGAAATATGTGCTGCCAGTATCTCTTTAGCAATAATAGATAAAACAGGATATATATTTTGATGCCGGTTCCACCATTCAAGGATTTTAAAATTTTTACTGCATAAACTTTCATTAGAAAACTCAAAATTTGTAGATAAATAATTATCTAATTCAGGGTTATTAGTTGTTGTCGTATCCCTAGATTTTTTATTTCGTTGCAATAACCAACGATCCCCTGCGCTAAGTCTTGGTTGAATTACCGGTTCGCTACTAGATTGACCTATTGTTCCTAAGTTATATCTTACAATATAATCATTAAATAAAATAATTAAATCACTTCTTAAATTCGTCATTATGCTCGTAATATCAATGTCATCTAATATTCCTAAATAACCATAGTAAGCTTGTAAACCACCATTCAAACCTTCTAATTTAAATCTAGGATAAAAAACAGCAGCAATAAGATAAAGTAAAGGAATTTCTCTAAAATAATTCAACCATTTTACCTTCATAACAGTAATGGCTTCGAGCAAAACAATATCATTAGGGTTGTCACTGTCAACATGTTCATCGAGAGTGCCAACAATATTCAAACTTTCAAGAAGAAATAAATGTGCAGTGGGATAATAAACACCGCTAAAAACCAAAGTAGCATCATTAAAAACTCTTAAAATATCTAAAATTCTTTCACAAATATCCCATTGACTAGGATAAAGTGTGATATTTTGAACATGTTGAGAAAAAAAAAACTACATAATGCATCTTTGTATTGAAGTGCTTGACATAAAAGAAAATAAGTAGAATTCCAACGTGTTGGAACATCTCTAGAAAATTTAATCGGTTTAATACCATTTATTTTACAAAACTTGGTCCATTCCCTCCTAACTTGAGAATATGACCAAATACAGTTAAGTGCCGTTTTAATAGGATCAAGGAAAGGAGATAATAATTTTAGACCGTCTTGCACACATAAGTTTAGGACATGACATGTACAACGAATATGAAAAAATCGACCCCCTAAATTTGGTTGACATATTTCTTTTAAATCATTGATGGATGCAGTATTTGCAGATGCATTATCAAATCCAATTGTTAAAATTTTTTCTCCTAAACCATATTCATAAAAAATTACCTTCATCATTCTATAAATATTATGTGCAGTATGTTGGTCATCAAAAACTCTAAATGCAATGAGTCGTTTTTGCATGGTAAATGATGCATCAATCCAATGACAAGTCACACCCATGTATGAGTGTGTTTGCCAATGGTCACTCCAAATATCAGAACATATAGAAATACGACCTTTCATCTCTTTAAATATTTCATTTAAAATAATTTTACCATCTTTATATAATTTGAAAATATGACGTTTTGTTGTGTTTCGAGTCATTCTACATGCAGCAGGGTTTAAAGCATTATGCACGTAATTAGTAAAATGAAGTTTTTCACCAAAGCTTAAAGAAAGATGTGCCATACATGTTAATTTCGCAAATTCTTCTCTATTTTTTGCATCAGAATATTTAAATAAATCTACACTACTCATTCCGGTTCGGTTCCGGAACCGGAACCGGAACCGGTTGGAACCGGAACCTTCCGGTTCCAACCGGTTCGGTTCGGTTCCGAACCGGAACCGTGGCCGGGTCTAAGCACAATGATGAGTTTTTATTTTTTTATCATTTTTTTTTCCATGAGCATTGACCAAGTCATTTATCTTTCTTATCCAAACCCTAAATATGTAAATCAAGAGCAAAGCAGTGAGCCAGTACAGTGACTGACCAAACCCAAACGACTCATCATCATCATCATCGATTCATTATCGACTTGATCAGAACCATTTATTCATCATCATCATCATTGTCGGACTCAGTCTCAGGACATCAGTTAAGACCTAAGTTGCATGGAAACGGAAACGGAAACGGGAAACGCGACACGACACGAAACGAAAACGGGGAACGTTTTTTTTTAAAATATTAGGACACAAAACGTTGGAGGAAACGTAAAATAAATAATATATATATGAATAATGTAGTAGTAATGCAACAGTAAGATTAATATGTTGAAATATGATCTACTGTAAATAAATTGTGAATAGAAATTTTGTATATTATAATAAACAACAATTTAAAATCGGAAAATAAACTCAATTAAAAAAAAAAACACAAACAATTTAATCATTTGACAAAAACAGTAAGCTCAAATTGTATACTCCACGTGGTGCAAAGTAAAAATTGATGGAAAAAGAAAAAAAAAACAATGGGTGAAAATGGTCAGCAACCCATTTGTTTATTCCCAATGTAAATTGATGTGGCTGGAAAAGTTAAAAAAAAAAAAAAAACAATGGGTGAAGAGCTGTTTTCACTTTTCAATTAAAATATAATACATTATTTTACTTTTCTTCTTTTGCCTTCTTGCTTTACCGTTTACCAAAAAAAACAAAACAATGGGTGAAGAGCTAGATGTAAGTTGTTTTCAATTAAAATATATTACATTATTTTGCTTTTTTCTTTTGCCTTCTTCCTTTACAGTTTACGCTCAAACACACTTATTCCTTTACAAGTTTTTTTCTTTCTTCCTTTACAGCAGTTTACGAAACCGACCCATGCTCAAAACATACTTCTTTAACAAAAGATTTTCCCAAGAAACAAAAGCAAAATGATGGGAGTCTTGAGGAGACAATCATGTAAGTTGATAATGGAAGGGCAATGGAAGGTAGTCTTCAGTATTTTTATTGAATCATACCTGTAATTTTTGATAGCAGCTCCTATTTGTGGAGTGTCGTAGATCTTCTTTGTGGCATGTGCTAATGGTGATTTCAGATTTGCTCTTGATATTTTTTTTTTATTGTTAATGACGATTTTTCTCTGTTTCAACTTATAATTTATTCTAATCTGATTTGAAAACCCTAGATACCCAAAAATGTAAAGTTATACGTTTCCAAAAAGTTTCCCCAAATTATTGTTATTATTAATATTTTTAGTTATTCTGAAACGTTTCAGAAACGTTTCAGAAAGGTTTCAGTATCCCATTCGTTTCTGAAACTTGAAACGAAGGGGATAAAATGTTTCTGGGCTTCCTAGGTTAAGACTCATCGACGCACCCAGCAATTTAATCAAAGTGATCAAGACCCATCAGACCCTTCGATTTCATCATCATCGACATCAGGGTACATATTTTGTTTGAACAACGGAGCAGTGAGCTGGAAATCTTTCAAGCAAGAGACTGTTGCCGATTTAACAATATATGCGGAATATATTGCTGCAGCTGAGGCAGCAAAAGAAGCAATTTGGATCCGTAAATTCCTAATTGGATTAGGAGTAGTTCCGTTAGCAGCTGAGCCCGTACCTTTGTATTGTGACAATAATGGGGCTATCGCACATGCTAAGGAACCATGGTTTCATCAACGATCTAAGCATGTACTTCGACGATTTCATCTGATTCGTGAGATCATACATCGTGGGGATGTGAAGATCGAGAAGATCACATCAGATGATTACATTACAGATCCACTGACGAAAGTTATATCTCAGCAAAAGTTTGATCGACATGTACATAGTTCTGGCTTGCCGATTTTGCATTTTCGCTCTTCCCGCATGCTTTCGAGGCGTCTGTGGGGTCCCAAAACAAATCGAATTGCCCCAAGATCCATGTATCAATGCTTCCTACAAATAAAACATAAAACAAACTATAAATACATTAAATGATACGAAATCTAATAAAATAATAAGCTAAGAATGCATGAATAAGTGGGTATAAACCGCACTTATCATCTTGATGGCTCCAATCTGGAGGTATTTTTCATATTACAAGAAAATTTACAATATTAGCATAATAAGGCATTGTATTTATGGAAAATAAAAATTCACCAGGAAAATAGTCATTGATAGGAGTTGTGTCGATTGATGACTCATTTGTGACTCTCAATAAATGATCTGCAACTACATTCTCTACTCTTTTCTTGTCCTTGATTGTGAGATTGAATTCTTGAAGCAACAAAACCCATCGTATTAATCTTGGCTTTGCATCCTGTTTAGACATCAAATATCTAACAACAGCATGGTCTTGAAGAACCAATTAAATATGATCGAAATTTATCCAATATAAATATTATAGCAAATAGTTCTTTTCTGTGGTAGTGTAATTCATTGTGCACTGTTTAAAGTGTTGGACAATTATGACCCATAGCATCACTATTTGTAAAAGACATTGTGTTTTTTGTACAAATTAACTGTGTGACAAAAGGAAATTACTATTTTATCATTATTGTAATTAGATTACTTGGATATATATGATAAAAGTCCATATGGTTAAATCAGATTAATAAGATATGAGACAATATTACTCCACAAACGATTTAATCATTAAATATCCCTAGTCAAAGTATTATCGAGACTGTACATTGATAATGCAGAATAGATTAGTATTACACTTGTGCGCGTTATGGAAGCTTAACGACATAGTTCTCATATATTTAGGTATTGGATACTTATACCGTTGGACCGGAAACAGTTCGCTCTGGATAGACCCACTCGAAATCCCATTGGTAGTATGAGTATGTGTCTATGGGAATCCGAATCAGGATAGATGTATGTGATCTTTAACCTGAGACTTACGTCGCTATTACTTGTGACAACCGGTTTACTTTGATATTGGTCGTCTGAAGCTTTAACAGGTTCTGTGTACGCCTCTATTGGGTTTACTGAGAATTGTAGTCTATTGGATATGATGTCAAGATATGAGTATTGTTGGGGTTGGTGCTCAGAGCGCCAATTCCCGGTTGTATTTCTTTATGAATACTACTGTAAAATGTTATTATTATGAATAATATATACAGTTTTTATAATATAATGTATCTTTTAATATGGTAAAGACGTAATGACCTTAGAATGACTAGTCATGGTGCTGTTGCAAAAGCGTCGCAACTGACATTGAGTAGTATCATGACGTTGTCATTCTCAGACAGTTCCTGGTCAAGGTTTACATTACTTGGTCAGTATAGTAAATCATTTGAGACCGGTACATGTCGTATACTGGAATATATGATTCCAATGGTTTCTCAATGAACCATAAGTCTTGGAGAATAGTATAGACATGTAGGTGTTTATAGCGAATAAACACTGAACGACTCACCGAAGATTCTTAATGGATGGTACACCAACGTCAATAAGAATCTTATCGGGTTGAGTAGCACTTGTGATTCTTCGACTTGAGATACCACTGTGGGCGCATGAGACATCTTCCACACTTAGATGGCAGTCACGTCACCGATCTATTTAGATCAGACCTCCGCCTGTTCGTTGGGTGTGGATAGATCCTCAGGGTATCTTGTGTGTATCGAGATAAGATCCATCAGTTCTGTGTATCAGAGCATAGGTAGTCTATATGATTAGCAATCAGATAAAAATCATGGGCCCATGGTACAATTTAGAAGTTAGTTCTAAATATTCTTTTTGAGATTGCTAATAGAATAGTCGACTGGATAATCCCTATAGAGATTTGACGTTTACATCTATATCTCTGGGATTTATCCGGATACCTGTGACGAAAGAATTATACATTTGCAATGATCTCGACCTGTATGATTCAGCGAGTTTATCTGTGATCGTCATAATTTACGGGTGGATAAATTATGGACACGAAATTGTATTTTGTGACGGATATGCCTGAATCTAGAGTGTCTCACTAATGAAATATACTCGTAGAGCACTAGGGCAACAATTATAAATAATGTTGATTATTTATAAAGTCGTTTAAAGGTTAAACGCAAAATACATGTGTAGGGACCCGATAGTCATTTTCTTAATTTTTGTGTATTTGCATTTAATGTTAGATTAATTCAAATACACATTAATTAATTGTCAAATTGAGATTTTTGACTAATATCATAAATATATATGTATTTAATATTTAATGTAAATATAATACATATATTTAATATATTTGTATTTAATTAATTAATTATTTAATTGTTAAATGATTAAATTAATTAAAGTATAAATATTTCTTAGTTATGATATTTTATTTAATGACTTAGTTGCAATTGTTGACTTGTTTGAATTATTCATTAAAGTGTAATGATAAATTTAACCAAGTGGACAAGTTGTAATTAAAAGAAACAAAAACAAATATCTTGATATTTTGCAAGGCACAAAATTCGGTCAAGGCATAAGGGTTTTGGTATATATTGTTTTATTTTCTTTTAGGGTTTGAATAAGATATACATTTATCTAAAAACTCCATTGAAAGAAAGAAAAAGAACATTGAGAAGAAGAAGAAGAAGAAAATCATAGAAAGCTTGGATTTTAGTAAGTTTTTCCAACTTACTATTAGAGAGGAAAATGTTCCTTATGCTCTAGGCTACATCTTGTGATGTTCTCATGTTTTTCTATTCTTTATTCTTTGTGTTTTTATTTGATGGAAGTTTGAGAATAGGGATATGCATGTGTTGAGTTCAATAGAATGCTTCTAAGGTGCTTACTAGCATTCTTTTGTAAGTTTGAGAAACTTGTTGCTAATCTAGAGTTGTTTACCCACTCTTAAATGACCTAGATTTGATCTATAGTTATTTCATTGTGTTGATACTTGATTGTAATGGAAGAAACATGATTGAGGTGTTGGATTTAACCAATTTGGTCTAATTTGTCCAATTTGAAGAAATTGAAAAATTAGGGTTTAAGACCACTTCCAAATTTGGGGCTTTTCTTTTATATGGTGTATTTGGATGTGTATATGATGCATGTAAAATATTGGGTTGATTGGATTTTGCCTTAATGTGTTTTGAACATTGGAAGTGAAAAATGCACATTAACCCACTACATGTAGGCTCTCGGCCTTGGGCTATTTTTTTTGGAAATTTATGTTTCAATTTGAATTTCAATATGTATGACATGTTAAATTCATATATGTAATGATTTAGAGTCATCCAAAATCGTTTCGAACAATTTCGGATTAAAATAAACAAAATGCTTGGTTTATTCGTAATTCGGTAAATTCACATAAATTTGATTTATAATGTTTTATTTCATAATTTGATTATTGGATAATAAAATAAATAAGTTTATTTAATTAATCCGAGAAAAAGTTTTGAAATCGGAAAATTTTGATTTTCCACTATTCCGCTGCGTCACCAGATTTCCGCAATAAAACCCCTACAAGTATCACTTCAATCATATGGAGATGATGGTCACATATGATATGGAACTAGTACTCTAAAAGCTACAGTTATCGAGATAGTATGACTAGGTCATGACTTCCCGATTACAGAGATTAGTTACTCAGGATCCGATATATGCTTCGTACAGGGCAGACACAGAGCCAGCCCTAGGCCTAGCATGTGACATCATATACTGGATCATATTACGCATTACATAGTATTACTACGCCTGATACATATGATATTCCTCAGAGAATATTTCTGGAGAATTGGGTAGGCACGGTGCTTTGCTAGAAGCCAACCATGTCTTGTAAATCGGTGAGAACGTGGTACGGGGTACGCACGTGTTCGGATAGTCCGATAATCGTATTTACTGCCAACATATCCATGAATCTCTTGGGTCGCTTCCCAAAAATTCACCAATGACATTTGACTCATATAGAATTAATCTGGGATTAATTATGAGAGAAAATTAATCTGGGATTAATTGCGGCAAGAATTAATATGGGATTAAATTCGTATAGAAGAGAGAACGCGATTAATTTAGAATTAATCGATAAAATAATATATGGGATATATTAATTGAAATCGGATTTCAATTCGAAATTAAAATTGGATTTTAATTCGGGTGACAAATTAATTCGAAAGCGACCATCGTAAAAATTTTGCGAGGCATAATTATTTAATTAAATTGGATTTAATTATGGCGCGACGGCAAATTCATTTATTCGGAATTAAACGAACCCGATAAAATTGTCCGTGACTTAGTTGTGTGTTGGAGAAGCCAACTCAAAATTTCAATTTAAATGTTGTGGGACCACATGACTTACATCAATGGTCAAAAGTTGATGGAAGTAGTTGGATTCATTTAATGCAATATTTCACACAACCAAAAGTCTTGAACCAAGTTTAGGAAACTAACACACTCTCTCTTTTTCTCCCTCACATGGGCGAAACTCTTCTCTCATGGTGGTAAAATTTTGCTTCAAAATTTTCTACTTACCTAGCACTTGGAGGAGTCATTTAAGGTGATAGGGAAACTCACCCAAGGACCAAACAACATAAAAAAAGCTTGGAGCTTCATCCAAAGAAAGAAATTTTTGAAATTTCTCCCTAAATCAATGTAAGTGATTCCACCACTTTTACTTGATTTTTCACACATAGAATCATGTTTAGGATATTGTGGCATGTCTTAGAGACTAACATAAAGTTCTACTTGCATAATAAATTACATACATCTTACATTTCTTTCTCTGTCCTAATACTGTGCCAACTGGATAATCACTGACATCACACATTTGCTCAAAAGGTAAAGACCAATCAGAGGATTGCATGATAGGAGCAGAAGTTAAGAGACCAATAATCTTTTCAAATGATTTTTGACATTCTTCTGTCCATTCAAATGTTGCATCTTTTAATAGAAGGTTACACAAAGGTTTGGATATGGTACTAAAGTTTTTAATGAACCTCCTATAAAATCTTGCATGTCTTAAGAAAGAATGAATTTCCATGACTGTTTTTTTTTTTGTGGTGGCAATTTAGAGATCACCCATATTTTTTCCTTATCAATGTCAATATCTTTAGATGACACAATGTGTCCCAAATTAATTCATGAATTAGTCATGAGATGGTATTTTTTCCAGTTTAACACAAGTTCTATTTCTTCACATATTTTCAAAGAATTTTCCAAATTATTCAAGTAATTATCAAATGAATTCCCAAAAGCAGTTATATCATCCACAAAGACCTCTAAACAGTGTTCAACCATGTCACTAAATATGCTTAACATGCATCGTTGGAATGTTGTTAGTGCATTACAAAGTCCAAAAGGTATTTTCCTAAATGAAAATGTTCCAAAGGGACATGTGAATGTGGTATTTTCCTGGTCTTCTAAAGCAATGGGAATTTGTTAATAACCTGGGAAACCATAAAAAACAGTAGTATGGATGTCATACTACGCTTTCCAAAATTTGGTCAAGAAATGGTAAAGGAAAATGATATTTTCTAATGGCGTCATTTAGTTTTCTATAGTCAATGCACATACGCCAATTAGATGGGATTCGAGTTGAAATTAATTCTCCTTTATCATTTTTCACAACAATTATTCCATACTTTTTAGGTACAACTTGTGTAGGACTTACCCACTTACTATCGGAGATAGGGTAGATAATGCCTACATCAAGAAGTTTAAGGATTTCTGTTTTTACCACTTCATTCATGTGAGGGTTCAATCTTCTTTGGGGTTGACGATATGTCCTAGCATTATCTTCTAAATGTATTCTCTGTGTGTAGATCAAATGATTAATGCCTTTTATGTCTTTTAAAGTCCATCCAATTGCCAGTTTATGTTCTTTCAACACATTTAACAACTTACATTCTTGATTGCTTGTGAGGGAAGCAGAAATTACAACAGAGTAAGTTTGTTCGTCTCCAAGAAATGTATAATTCAATCATTCTGGCAAAGTTTTTAACTCCAATTTGAGTGCTTCCTCATATTTTTCTTCTTCCAATGCTCCTAGTTCCTCAAAATTTTATTTCTCTCCATCGTCTTCCAGTACCTATACAGAATCAAGTAAAAAATAATTAGGACTATTCGAATCAAATTGCGTTCTTGATTCAAGAAAATTAACAGTATAAATTTCCATGGGATCAGATAAACTCCCCTGAATATGTTTCTTCAAAATTGGTTCAATTAGTTCTATGCTCTCGTTTTCACTGTCCTCATTATATAATTGTTTGCATATATTAAAAACATTAAGGTCAACATCATATTGCCAAAAGACAAATTCATGATTCCATTCCTGTAATTAATTAAAGCATTGGCT
>SKCR01039612.1:0-74337 GCA_019454045.1 Zanthoxylum bungeanum | reverse complement strand
TCCATCTAATTCTTAACATTTGGTTTATAATTTCAGATTTTGTGCCAGATATCATATTGTTGGGGGATTGTTGCAGGCTTCTCAACAAGTATCATGAATTTTGGTGGGGGCATGACATTTTGGTGGCTTTTAAGAGTAGTTTTTGAAATATATATATATGTTAATTTAAAGATTGTCTATGTTAATTTTTGTATTCATCATGTGATACTGTTGAATTGATTAATACGATTAATCTATTATATTGCGAATTTTATATAAATGTAATTTTTTAGTTTTTTATTTCATTGAGTTGGTATATATATATATATATATATTTTATGATTAATTTAATTACAAAACATAAGAATATAATTGTGAAATAATACGATTTTTAAATTTTAAAAGATATTGACGGATATTGATACTATAGTAACAATAATTACTGACACTAAAAATCAAATATATTCGATATACTGATACTGCAGTAACAAAATTTACTGACACTATAGTATCACTAAATACTGATGTTATAGTGTCAATAATTTACTGACACTAAAATAGTGTGAGAGATTACTGATACCATAGTGTCAATAATTTTCTGATACTACAGTATTAACGTTTACTGACACTAGAACTAGTGTCAGTGATTTCTGGCTGCGGCAACACTGACACATTTATATAGTGTCAGTAAAACCCTTTACTGACACTAATTTAGTATCAGTAAAAGCCTTTTTTTTCTGTAGTGAAAATAACAATCGCCTAATGTAAGTACATGCCCAGAGGGCAGATTCAAAACATAGGTGCCAACGTCCAAACGGTGACTCTCGTCCCATTTTCGACTCGTATGTCGATCTCCCCTGAAGCCAGTCTCCTGCTAATATGCAGATCATGCACCTCAGTATATATGTGAGTACCACATCCAGTATCAAAAATTCAATTTTTAAAACTAGTAATGGACATGTTTATTTCAATAACAAACATACCTGAAGCCGGAGCCTTGCCCGCCTTCACTTCCTTCAAGTCTGCCTTGAACTTACGGCAGTCACGCTTCTAGTGACCTCATTTTCCACAGTGTAGATAGATGTCTTGGGATATGTCTTTTGTCTTCCCATAAAACTGTGATGATTGAGCCGTACCCTTATTCTTCTTATTCTTCTTCTTCACACCCCTAGAAGTCTTCGGCCAAGCCTTGGCATTCTAGGATGTCGAAGTAAGATGTGCCTCGCACTTCTTTCCTTTTAGAAGCTATGGCTCTTCCTCTTTCAACATAGCCATTAACTCTCCAAGAGTTTTCTCTTGGTTCATCATATTATAGTTCATGATGAACCCGCCCCAGCAGCCGGGTAGAGACTGTAAGATCAAATCTATGAAAGTCTCGGCCTTGAAGGTAATGCCCAGATGACCCAGCTGTTCGATGTCAGCAATCATCTGCGACATATAGTGTTTGACAGATGTACCTTCTGACATACGAGAGCGAAATGGCTTCTTTTGCAAATCATACTTCTGAGATATAATATTAGATCTATGAATATCCTTCAACTTCAACATCATCGCATAAGGATCCAATCCCTTGTTCTAACGATGAAACTGATGAGTCATTGCAGCAAGCATAACGGATTGAGCAGTAAAGTTATCATCACGATGAGTCTTCCAAAGCTTATGCTCTACTGGCCGCTCAAGTCTGGGCTCAGGCCCGAGAGGTCTCTCTATTACATAGAGCAACTTCTCAGCTCCCAGGATTATCCTGAGGTTCATTTCCCAGTCTGGAAAATTTGCGTCATTAAAGACATTCTCACCCATCATTATGTCCATAACGCTTATCTTTCCAGCCATTTTGATTGCTATAGTCCAACTATCCAATCAAATGTTTCAGGTACACTCAAATGCAATGGTTACTATAGTCCAACTATATAACCAACTACAAATGGAGTAGTGTTGAGTACAGTGTAACTGTTCAAAGAAAATAATAAATGAATAATATTAGTCCAACCAATATATATCATAACGAGAAATAATAATAATAAAGCGCACATATTAGCGAGTATTAAACGAAATTGCAAATTTAATAGTAGTCTCCAACTAATTTTCGGCGAGCCTCTAACACTCCGTTGAGTACTCGGGAAACCTAGTTTCCTAGTGGGCTAGGATCCCATTAAATAATACACAACCTTGACTTTGGCCAACAAGCTGTATAAAATTTAACCAGGTAGATCTCTAATATCAATTAAATCCCATCCCATTCCTAGATCCGGTAGGTGGACATCCAAGTCCGAAATATATATCTAATATATTTCCTAACATGTTTCCTCCGAATCAACTAAGCCTTGGCTTTGGCTCAACAAGCTTAATGTTTCCAGTTAAACGCGACCCATTGACAGTGGGAAAGCTTCGTAATCCACATCGATGAACAATAGTGACCTTGACTTTGGCCAACAAGTCACAACTGCCCAAGAAATGCGATATTAACAAAGCTTTCATGGTTCAAACACATCCGCGATAGACAATGATCTTGACTTTGGCCAACAAATCAAAGCCATTCTTGGATCTTGGGAGAGAACCACTCAATGGAAGGAAACACTCAACTCGTTTAAGAATAAATACTCAAAGTAAGTATTCTTAAATTATATCGAACTACAATATTAAATCCAATTTAAATAGTATTCAATACTAATTCAAGTTTAATTCCAAATTAAACAATTACACTTATTATATTATAATTGTGCCTTTTTAGACTTGGATTCCAAATCCAATCCAAATTGTCTCAAAGGCCCATTTAGGAATCACCCTATGCCATAAATTAATTTTGGCCCATTAGGCCCAATTAAATTATTAAAGGCACAAAAGTCATATTTTGGACTTTTATGGAAATAGTTTAGGCCCAATTGGATCCAACCCAATTGTCCACAACCAAACTTGGCCCAACCAAGCCCAATAATCCAAATATAACCAAATTAGCCCAATTAGTATTTTAGGGACTAATTTACATTAATACAATATTCCAAATATTACATTAATCCAATTTAAGTGTAATTAACATAACTAATTAATTAATCTAACATTTCCAAAATATTAATTAATATAATTAATCATGCTTATCATTCCAATTCATGTCCAACACAAATTGAAGCAAAATCAAGTCTCTAACAACATGCTTCTCACGACAATGACAAGAAATTAACATCCAATTTGATTCCAATCCAATTAAATCAACATTCAACATATATTTCATGCCATTAACACATCCAAGTGTCAAAATTTAAAAAAAAAATCACCATGAGCTATTCTAGGGTAATATTCGGCCAACATAAGGAAATTGAGGAAATTTGGTCCAATCAATTTTTCAACAATCCAACAATGCACAACTCCAAGTTATCATCGTCTAACATCAACCAACAACTCAATTTTGAATTTTCATGCTCCAAGTAAAAATTTCTAATTAAAGTTTATGAACCCTAGTTTTCAAAATCATATTTAGCAAGGCTCTGATACCATTGTTAGTCTCTAAGAGATGCCACAAGATCATAAATGTGATTTTATGTGTGAAATAATCAAGTAAAGTGGCAAAATCACTTACATTAAGAGATGGAGAAATTTCAAAATTCCACTTTTGGATGAAGCTCCAAGCTTGTTGTATGTTGTTTGTTCCTTGGGTGCGTTTCCCTATCACCTCATTTAACTCCTCCAAGTGCTAGCTTTGATGAAAGTTTGAAGCAAAATTTCACAAGAAAGAGGAGAAGTTTTCGGCCAAGAGGAAAAGAGAGAAGATAGTGAATAGTTTTTGCTAAACTTGGTAGTTGTGTGTGTTGAATGAGTTAATAAATTAAGCCAACTACTTCCATCAAAGTTTGACCTTGACAAACTTTGATGTAAGTCATGTGGTCCCACCACATTTTAAATTCAAATTTTGAGTTGGCTTATCCAACACAAAACTAAGTCACGGGCATATTTATCGGGTTCGTTTAATTCCGAATAAACGAATTTGCCATCGCGCCATAATTAAATCCAATTTAATTAAATAATTATGCCTCGCAAAATTATTACGATAGTCGCTTTTAAATTAATTCTAAGTTAATTCGTTCGCCCGAATTAAAATCCAATTTTAATTTCTTATTGAAATCCAATTTTAATAATATATCCGATATATTATTTTAGCCCCAAATAAATAAATTAAATAGAAAAATCCTATTTAACTATTAAATTTATTTTATCGATTAATTCTAAATTAATCGCGTTCTCTCTTCTATACGAAGTTAATCCCAGATTAATTCTTCCCGTAATTAATCCCATATTAATTTTCTCTCTCATAATTAATCCCAGATTAATTCTATTTGAGTCAAATGTCATTGGTGAATCTTTGGGAAACGACCCAAGAGATTCCTGGATATATTGGCAGTAAATACGATTATCGGACTATCCGAACATATGCGTACCCCGTACCATATTCTCACCGATTTACAAGACATGGTTGGCTTCTAGCAAAACACCGTGCCTACCCAATTCTCCATAAATATTCACCGAGGAATATCATATGTATCAGGCGTAGTAATACTAATATTATGTAATGCATAATACGATCCAGTATCGGATGTCACATGCTAGGCCTTGGGCTGGCTCTGTGTCTGCCCCGTACGAAGCATATATCGAATCCCGAGTAACTAATCTCTGTAATCGGAGAGTCATGAACTAGTCAAACTATCCCGATAGCTGCAGCTTTTAAGAGTATTAGTTCCATATCCTGTGTGACCATCATCTCCATATGACTGAAGTGATACTCCCATCTTGACATCACATCCAATACACTACGATTCTCAGTAAACCTAATACAGGCGTACACAGGACCTGTTAAAGCTCCAGACGACCAATACTAAAGTAAACTGATTGTCCCAAGTAATAGCGACGTAAGTCTCAGGTTAAAGATCACATACACCTACCCTGATTCGGATAGACACATAGTCATACTACCAATGGAATTCCGAGTGGGTCTATCCAGAGCGAACTGTTCCTGGTCCAACGGCTAACAGAACCTCTTATTACACTTGCATAAGTATCCAATACCTAAATATATGAGAACTATGCCGTTAAGCTTCCATAACGCGCACAAGTGTAATACTAGTCTATTCCGCATTATCAATGTCCAGTCTCGCTAATACTTCGACTAGGGATATTGAATGATTAAACCGTTCATGGATTAATACTGTCTCATATCTTATTAATCTGATTTAACCATATGGACTTTAATCATTAATATATATCCAGGTAATCTAATTACAATAATTATAAAATAGCAATTTCCTTTTGTCACATAGTTAATTTGTACAAAAACACAATGTTCTTTACAAATAGTGATGATATTGGTATAATTGTCCAACACTAACAACCTGGAATTAGATCATTATTTATCTACCAATTTCAAGTTTCCTCCTGAAAGTTTATTAAGTAAAAATTTTCAAGTCCTTGACTATTGGAACCGACATCAAAATGTCAATCATTTTTTTTATCAATTATTTCTAAAGAGGTGCTGATAGTACCTGTTTGCACTGTAGCGGTTGAACAAACCTTCAGCTTAGGAGGCAATATTTTGGAAGCGAGACGGTCTTCATTAGATCCAAGCACTTTAGAAGTAACAACATGTGTGGATGATTGGACTCGAGCTGATCTGTGGCAACAAGAAGATGCCCCCGATGACTTTGAAGACTTGTTCGACAATGCATTTGCAAGTGCAAGCAGAACGAGAGCTTAAGGATAAACATTAGGCACATATAATGATGATTATTGATGAATAAATAATTGTAAATTTTTAATGGGAACTATAACAAATATAATAGAATTACATGAGCTTTGATTCCTCTTACCTTTAGAGGATACGTAGACAATTCAAGTTTTTAAAAATTTAAGTTCGAGTTCACTAATTTAATTTTTAATTTAAGTTTTTAATTTAATATAATATAAATTCAAATTAATAATTTTAAATAATTTTGAGATCCCATTTTTATTTATTTAAGAAATTAAAAGTAAAATTTTAAATTAGAAAAAAAAAATAACCGGAACCGTCCGGTTCGGTTCTGGTTCCCGATTCTACATTCTTGTGGAACCGAAACCAAACCGAATAATTGTGGATCCGAAGCCGTCCAATTCGATTCTGATTCGGAACATAACTGAATCGGTGGCCAGTTCTAGCTAGCAAGAGTTACTATAAGGTTAATTTTTGAATAACAACAGGATCGATATTTTGTTTTCAGCTGTTGCAGAATGAGATAACAAAAAGGGCAATAAAATTAACACGACAAACTATCGGCGATGTAAGCAATGACACCAAGCATTGTTTTAAATTTCCTCTAAAAACAAGAGCCCCCAATCCTCGGTCTTCTCATTAACCACAAACCAAATACTTTGTCCCTTAATTCTCTCTTTTGTTATTTCAGCTCAACTCGATCTATATATATAGAGCAATAAATATTAATACTTATTTCAAACAAACAGGCACATTCCTCTCAAGAATTAATATTCGTATAACATCTAGTGCTACCATGGCCATACCTGAATTCCCAACTGTTGAGAAATGCTCATCAATAGGCCGAGAAAAGCACACGGTGGTTGCTGACTTGGATGGAACTTTGCTTAGAGGCCGTAGCTCTTTCCCTTACTTTGCCCTTGTTGCCTTCGAAGTTGGTGGGATTTTGAGGCTGCTGTTCTTGTTCTTGGCCTCCCCCATTGCGGGACTTTTGTACTACTTCGTCTCGGAATCAGCTGGCATCCAAGTTCTTATCTTCGCATCATTTGCTGGCTTGCGGATGAGTGATATCGAATCAGTGGCACGAGCTGTACTGCCGAAGTTTTACGCCAGTGATCTCCACCCCGAGTCGTGGCGTGTGTTTTCTTCGTGTGGGAAGAAGCGTTGTGTTCTTACAGCGAATCCGAGGATAATGGTAGAAGCGTTTTTGAAAGATTTTATGGGAGCTGATTTGGTTGTGGGCACGGAAATTGCAACTTATAAAGGAAGAGCAACTGGGTTTGTACGGAAGCCTGGGGTTCTTGTAGGCAAAAAGAAGGCAGATGGTCTTGTAAAGGCTTTTGGTGAGACAAAACAACCAGAGATTGGACTTGGTGATCGCCAAACTGACGTCCCATTCATGCTTCTATGCAAAGAGGGTTACTTTGTTCCACCTAAGCCTGAAGTTAAGGCAGTACCAAGCGACAAGCTCCTAAAGCCCATAATTTTCCACGATGGAAGGCTCGTACAAAAGCCAACTCCTCTCATGGCACTGCTCATCATTCTCTGGACTCCCATTGGTTTTCTCTTAGCTTGCTTGCGCATGGCTGCCGGCTCACTCCTCCCCATGTCGATGGTCTATTACGCTTTCTGGGTACTTGGTGTTCGTGTCACTGTCAAAGGAACACCACCTCCCCCAGCAAAAAAATCAACTGGCCAAACTGGTGTCCTCTTTGTTTGCTCACATAGAACTCTACTGGATCCAATTTTCCTCTCAACAGCTCTTGGCCGTCCGATTCCTGCAGTAACCTACTCAGTCTCTCGACTCTCAGAAATCATCTCACCTATTAAAACTGTTAGACTCAGCCGAGACAGAGCCACCGATGCATCCATGATAAAGAAGCTGCTCCAAGAAGGTGACCTAGCTATATGCCCTGAGGGAACTACTTGCAGGGAACCATTTCTTTTGAGATTCTCAGCGTTGTTTGCTGAATTGACTGACGAGCTCGTACCAGTGGCAATGATGAACCGCATGAGTATGTTTCATGGAACCACGGCCAGAGGATGGAAAGGGATGGACCCATTTTACTTCTTCATGAACCCTAGCCCAGCTTATGAAGTAAATTTCTTGAACAAGGTGCCAATGGAGCTGACTTGCAGTTCAGGTAAATCTAGCCATGAGGTGGCAAATTACATACAAAGAGTCATCGCATCAACTCTTTCTTATGAGTGCACTAGCTTTACCAGGAAAGACAAGTACAGGGCACTTGCTGGAAATGATGGGACCGTGGTTGAGAAGCCTTTGCTCAAACCAAACAAAGTCATGGGATGCTAAATTTGCATGATTTGGCAAAAGTGTGCCAAGTTAACTCCTGCATGCACTGGAGTAATTATAGCAAACAGGATGTGGTCAACATTTTTCTTGTAAGCCATGTTAAATTTGCTAGAATATATTGGAATTAATGAATGGAAAATAATCAGTATTTGAGTATTTGAACTTTTTTCAACTTAAAATGGATCTGTAACAAGTTTTTGGTAATAATATTGTCATTTTCCGCACAAATAGGTACATATTGTCTGAACATACAACAAAAATGTTGTTACTAATAATAGAAAATGTGACTAATATTACTTACTAATGCCCAAAATTGGAAAAAGCTAACATTTGTGTTTTCTTGACTATTTAGCTCAACTTAATAATTACTATGAGAGAAGCAGGTTGCTAAGTGTGTAAAATATCTATTTTATCACCCTTAGTTAAGGATCGCAGAAAAGCCCGGACCCGGTCCGGCCTGACTCGGGGTAAAAAAATCCGGGTCGGGCCTTTTAATCAAAGCCCGACCCGGGCCAAAACCATATATATATATGTTTGTAGCATTTTTATTTGTTTGTAGCATTTAAATTGTTAATTTATCAATGAAACTTTCGATTTATTTGTGAATTGTCTTTACATATAGTGTGAATGTATTTTGTATTTGTATGCTTTTATTTTTTTTAATTTTGTTTTAAAAAAACAGGCCGGATAAAGTCAGGGCCGGGCCGGGCTATTCCCGGGCCCAGGCATTTTTTCTCGGGCCGGGCTTATCAAAGCCTGGGCCCGGCCCGGCCCATTGCCACCCTTACCCTTAGTGGTATGATTTACGGGCTCAGTTGAGGTCATTTAGTCTATTTTGCGCGTTTCCATGTTGTTTTGTAGGAGAAAATCTACAATACAACGGAGGTATCACGTGATGTTGGGTTTCTACTATAGTCCCCAGATCATTCAAGCAATGAAAAAATGTGAATAAATAAAGAAGTATGGTGGAATCATACTTACAATGAACGAATTTGCGATACGAAGAACACAAAACTTTCTTGCTCCCTTAAAGCTCTCGGCAATGCCCCCTTTTGTGCTCCTTTGATTTTCGGTCAACCCCATTTGTGTGCTCCAAGCTCCAAGCTTTGATTTGAGATTCCATCTCATGAATGGGTTTCCCTATCACCTTTGTTTGACCCCTTGGATGTGCTAGCATCATGAAAAATTTGCACATATTCTTTCCTTTTGCATGTGTAGTTCTCGGCCAAGCCAAGAACTTGAGAGAAAAATTGGCCCTTGGCCGAATGGGAGAGAGAGTGGAAGAAGATGAGTTTTGTTGTGTTGATTTCTAAAAACAATTCAAAAAATGATATACCAAAAGTAAATAAATGGTATTAGTCATTCAAAACATCACACTTGAGTGTTTGGCACTCAACTATCAACCAACAACTTCCATCACATTAAAGTGATAAAGTTGACTAGTGATGTGACGCATGATGTGACTTGTGGGCCCCACTTGATTCGAAATGCAAGTGGGCCCGCAAACACTCCCGAGCTCGGGTTCGCTAATTCCGAATTAACGAATTTTCCGTTGCGACGTAATTAAATCAAATTTAATTAAATAATTATGCCTAGCAAAATTACTATTCATGTCGCTAGCGAATTAATTCTAAATTAACTCGTTCGCCCGAATTAAAATCTAATTTTAATTCCGCGTCAAAATCTAATTTCGTATAATAAATCGAATATATTATTTTATCAATTAATTCCAAATTAATAGTTCTCTCTCTTTAAATAATATTTTATCCCAGATAAAATATTTCCGTAATTAATCCCAGATTAATTTTCTCTCTCTAATAATTAATCCTAGATTAATTATGTGCGAGTCATACGTCATCGGTGAATCTTCAGGAAGCGACCCATGAGATCCCTGGATATGTTGGAAGTAAATCTGGTCGTCGGACTATCCCAAAACGTACGTACCTAGTACTATGTTTTTACCGATTTACAAGACATGGTTGGCTTCTAGCAAAGCATCGTGCCTACCCAATTCTCCAAAAATATTCTTAAAGGAATATGTAATATATATCAGGCGTAGTATACGTAGTATTGCGTATTACGATCCAGTATCGGATTTCACGTGCTAGGCCTGGGTCTGGAATTGTGTCTGCCCCGTACGAAGCACATATCGGATCTCTGGTAACTAATCTCTATAATCGGATAAGCATGACCAAGTCATATTATCCCGATAGCTGCAGCATATAAGAGCACCGGTTCCGTATCATATGTGATCATCATATCCACTATGACTGGAGTGATACTTCCATCTTGACATCACACCCAATACACTACGATTCTCAATATACCCAGAAGAGGCGTACACAGAACCTGTTAAAGCCCTGGACGACTAAAACCAAAGTATATTGATTGTCGCAACTATTAGCGGTGCAAGTCTCAGGTTAAGACCAAATACACCTACCCTGATTCGGACTCCCATAGACACACAGTCATACTACCAATGGGATTCCGATGGGTTTATCCAGAGCGAAGCTATTCCCGTATCATCGGTAAACACAACCTCCTATTACACTTGCATGAGTATCCAATACCCAAATATATGAGAACTATGCCGTTATGCTCCCATAACACGCACAAGTGCAATACTAGTCTATTCCGCATTATCGATGTCCAATCTCGATAATACTCCGACTAGGGATGTTTTAATGATTAAACCTTCATGGATTGATACTGTCTCATATTTTATCAATCCGGAACTAATCATATGGACTTTTATAATTTATATATCCCGGTAATCTAATTACAAATGATAAAAGAGCAATTTCCTTTGTCACATAGTTAATTTGTACAACAACACCATGTTCTGTACAAATAGTTATGCTATGTGTCATAATTGTCCAACAATCTCCCACTTGGCCTATAGCCAATCACTCAAGTGTCTTACACTTGAACTATATACAGGTCGCTCAAACTTCTGCTGAGAAATTACTTTCGTCAGCGGATTTACAATGTTATCATTTGATGCGATTTATTCGATCATCACATCGCCACGATGTATGATCCGAACGAACTAGATGAACTGTTGAAGTATATACTTGGATCGTTGATGAGACCATTAATTCTTTAGCCTGTGATGTAGCCTAGCTCAGCTGCTGACAGAACTACTCCTAATCTAATTAGGATTATTAAGATCCAAAGTGCTTCTATTGCTGCCTCAGCTACAGCAATATTTCCAGCTCACTGTTCCGTTATAGTCATTTTTATCGGTTTGGAAACTTGCAACGGTGAACCCAGTCACTTCAAGTTCTCTCTCTCCATAGTATAAGACAACATCCTTAGTTTTTCTGAGATGCTTAGGATGTTCTTAACTTCAATCTGGTGACTATCACTTGGATTGCCCTGATTGTGACTCCATATGCTCAAAGCATATGAGACACTAGGTCGCGTACATATATTTCAATGTACGAGTTCTCGGAGAGTGCCAACAACTTTTAGATCTATCCCAGTAGATCTTTATTCCTAGAATAAAGGTGTCTCTCCCAAGAATTCTACGGAGAATTTTTATGAAAGCCAAGCTTTCACCGATTGTATTATGGGAATATCATTTCCAAGAAATGATATATCATCATTATGTAGGACATTCACTATCAGTGCGCTCCCACTAACCTCCTTATATACACAAGAATCATTTCGTTTTGAATTAAATCATATACCATTATGATTACATCAAAACTACAGTTCCAAGAACGCAATGTTTGCTTCAATCCATAAATGGATCGAATTAACTTGCAAACCTTGTTTGCTTGTTTTGGTAAGACAAAACCATCAGGATGTTGTAAACATCCTCTAAAAGGTCCGTTTAAGGAAAGCGATTTTGACGTTCAGCTGCCATATTTCATAAATGAAACATGCAGCATCAGCAAGCATTATCCAAATGGATTTAACCATGGCAACGAGTAAAAGGTTTTGTCGTAATCGACACAATGTTGATAACGATACCTTTTCGCTACAAGCCTAGCTTTGTACGTTGGTATGTTGTCATCCATGTATGTCTTCTTGAAGACTCATATAGTACCAATATGCACGATGCCTTTCGGTACATCAACTATTACCAAACTTGGTTGGCATACATGGAATCCATTTCGGACATCATGGCACTTTGCCATAATAGGGAGTCGATACCTTGTATCACTTCCTCATACGTAGTCGGTTTGTCTTCCTTAATAAGATTGACATCTTTATGAGGTGAGATCAGAAACCCATACCTCCCAGGTTGTTTTCTGACTCTCTCTGACTTACGCGGTTCTTGTGTATTAGAAGTTTGTGATACAGTTTCATCCCTGATGAACTGTTTGTGTTCCATTAAGGATTCGGTGCCTGGAACAGTATTACTCTGATTTTCATCGAGTTTTACTTTCCTCCCATTGACCACTGCATATAGGTATTCCTCTTAGGAAAACTGCATGGCGAGCAACAATTACATTGTTCTCTTGTGAGTTGTATAAGTAATATACTTTGGTTTCCCTAGGATAACCTACAAATTAGGCACTTATCCGATTTGGATTTTAGTTTGGTATTATCCAAACATATGCCTAGCATTCCCAAATCTTCAGGAATGAGAAAACCTGGTTTCTTTCCTGGTTATATCTAATATGAAATCTGTCAAACAGATTTTTATGGAACCTTATTCAAAATAAGTTTTGCACTGTATAATTCGTATCCTTAGAAGGAAAATGGTAGCTCATAACGACTCATGATTAACCTTATCATGTCTAACAAAATTTGGTTTCTCCGTTTGGACACACCGCTCAAATTGAGGTGTTCCGGGAGGAGTCCATATTGAAAGAATACTATACTCTTTCAAGTAATTGATAAACTTATTGCTTAAGTATTTTCCATCACAGTCCAATCGTGATGTATTAATACTCTTGCCGATCTGTTTGTCTACTTCGTGTCGAAACTCTTTGAATTTATCAAAAGTTTCCGATTCGTGTTTCACAAGAAACACATAACCATAACGCGATGCCACATCCGTAAAGGTTACGAAGTATTCATATCCACCTCTAGCCTAGCTAGATATGGGCCCACTTATGTCACTATGAACGAGGGCTAACAGATCGGTGGCACTTGGACTTTTACCAAGTAAAAGGCGTTATAGGCACTTTGCCTAATAAACTAGATTCGTAGACATCATTTGAATAGAATAAAATCTGTCCTAGTATCCACTCTTCAAAAGTGTGGATATACGAGTCTTGTTTAATGTGTCCCAGACAACAGTGCCACTGATAAGTCTCATCTGATTAATTCAGTTTGAGCTATTTGTTTGTCATGTCATACGTGTGAGATTAATTTATATTCAAAATATAAATACTGTTATTCACATTTAATGTGTTTATCTCAAAATAATCTTTATAAAATAACACTTTAGTGTTCTAGAATATAAAGGTATACCCGCAACGAGTTATACTCTGATATAGAGATAATGTTTATAGTCAAACTAGTTACATTATAACAGTTTCCTAATTTAAGTACACAACCCGAAGGGTAGTTCCTAAACTTAGGTTTCCACGGTTAAAACAGCGACTCTCGTCCCATTTCTGATCAATCTCAACTGAAGTTAGTATCCTGTTAGTCAGCAGATTTCGCACATCAGTACATATCTATGTACCACATCTAGTATCAAAAATCCAATTTTGAAACTAATAGCGAACATGTTTATGACTAACATATTTGAAGCCGGAGCCTTGCCCCTCTTCACTACCTTCATGTCTGCCTTGTCCATACGGCAGTCACGCTTCTAGTGACCCCGTTTGCCACAGTTTAGGCAGACATCTTGGGATATGTCTTTTGTCTTCCAAGAACACTGTGATGATTTTGCCTTTGCCCATTTTAGAAGCTCTGGCTCTGTCTCCTAGAGTATAGCCATCAACTCTCAAAGAGTTTTCTCTTGGTTCAAAATGAACCTGCCCCAGCTTTCGGGTAGAGGCTATAAGATCAAATCTTTGGCAGTCTCAGCCACGTAGGTAATGCCCAGCTAACCTAGCTGATCGATGTCAGCAATCATCTACGACACCTAGTGCTCGACAGATGTACCCTCTGACATACACGAGCAAAAGAGCTTCTTATGCAATTAGTACTTCTAAGATCTAAGAATAGATCTATGAAGATCTTTAATTTCATCATCATGGCACAAAGATCTAATCCTTAATTTTGACGACGGAATTAAAGTGTCATTGCATCTAGCATAAAGGATTGAGCACTAAAGTTATCATCACATGAATCTTCCAAAGATCATGTTCTACTATTTGCTCAACTCCGGGCTTAGGCCCAAGAGGTTTCTCTATCAAATAGAGTAACTTCTTAGTTCCCAGGACTATCCTGAGGTTCTATTTCCAATTTGAAAATTAAAGCCGTTCAATGACATTTTCTCCCAGGATTATGTTTTAAACACTAATCTTTCAGTTATCTTGATTACTATAGTCCAACTATCCAATCAACGATTTCAGGTACTATTGAATATAATGATTACTATAGTCTAACTATATAATCAACTATAATTTGATTATTTAAATTCAAATATATTGATTACTATAATCCAATTATATAATCAACTATAATTGAAGTAGTTTGAATACAGTCCAACTGTTTAATTTAAAACAACGATTAAATATTAGTCCAACTAATATATTTTTATGTATTGATGAAAAATTGAAATGAGCGCGTATTGGCAAGTAATTAAACGAAATTACAAATTTAATACTTGCCTCCCACTATTTTTCGGCGAGCCTCTAACCCTTTGTTGAGTACTTTGGAAACCTTGTTTCCTAGTGGGCTAGGATCCCGTTAAATAACACACAACCTTGACTTTGGCCAACAAGCTGTATGATATTTAACTAGGTAGATCTCTAAGATCAATTCGATCTCATCCATTTCTAGATCCAATAGGTGGACATCCAAATCCGAAACATATATCTAATTTATGCCAATATATCCAATATATTGCCTAACCTTTTTCCTCTGAATCAATTAAGCCTTGGCTTTGGCATAACAAACTTAATCGATGTCGATGGACAATAAGTGATCTTGACTTTGGCCAACAAATCACAACTTGGACAAGACATGCGATATGGAACAAAGCCTTCATGATTCAAACACATCCGCGATGGACAAAGGTCTTGGCTTTGGCCAACAAACCAGTGCCAATCTTGGATCTTGAGAATGAATCATTCAATGGAAGGAAAAAGCGCTTAATATTTGTTGAGGGTTTTTTTTTGCGTAATTGGCAACCAATTAATTATCTTTGTTAAGGTCTCATCATACACCCTTAAGCATGCATTCTAAAAACATAATAAGGAGCGTAAATAAATTAATAATGATATGCAGATGGATATTTAAAACAACTTTGTTCCTAGAACAAATCTCTCTATTTCCTCTCTCCCGCTAGCACAAATCTTACTTCTACCCAATTACATAACACTTCTAAAGAAACCTCATTTACATTGAGGGGAATAGGTGAGAAGAGAAATACAAAGAATCAAGAGGTAATAGGCTGGACACGCAGGTCCAATTTAATAAATTCTAAATTTATTACAACATTTCCAAAATTGCCCTCACCCATCTAATATCCATCTGATATACATTATTCATACATCACATCCATGTATTCACACAAAGCATGTTATCAATCAATCTAATCCAATAATTAATCTGAAATTAATGACCATCCAATGTTCAAACAACAATTTGATTTGCGCGAGTCCAACTCGTTTTAAGAATAAGTACTCAAAGTACGAATTCTTGAATTATATCAAACTACAACATTAAATCCAATTTAATTTGTATTCACTACTAATTCATTTATTTAATTCCAAATTAAATAATTACACTTTATTAATAAGCCTTTTGTGACTTATATTCTAAATATAATCTTTACGGGTATCAAAGCCCAATTAGCATCCAATGTCAATTTAATTAAAGTCCAATGGGCTTTCAATTAATTTATAAGGCATGGACTTTGGAAACCAAAGCCCAATAAGGAATCACCCTTTGCCAAAAATCAATTTAGGACCATTAGGCCCAATTAAAATATTAAAGGCCCATTTGATTATATTTGGACTTTATGGAAATGGTTTTGGGCCCAATTGGATCCAACCAATTAACCTAAACCAAACTTGGGCCAACCAAGCCCATTAAGCCCAAATACAACTTTATAAGCCCAATTCCAAATTAAGCCCAACTAATTAAATTACAAAATTCCAAATTTCACAATTTAATTAACTAAAGTGTATAAGCCATAATTAATTACTCAACTTAACATTTCCAAAATACTAATTTAATAAATTAATCATGCTCATCATCATCAACACATGTCCAACATCATTGAATCAAAAAATCAATTCATTTCGATGCTTGTAACTCACGGCATTTTAGGGTTTTTGTTCAATTCCGATTTCAATCCAATTGAATCTCAAATCAACATTTCACAAGTCTTTTAAACTCATCCAATGATTCAAAAACAAAATTACCATGACATTAGGGCAAGCTAAACTTTCGGCCAAGCCAACAATTTGGGGAAAATTTGATCCAATTCAATTTTCATCAAATTGATCACATATAACTCCAAGTTATCATCATTCAAGCATATTCAAACAATCAATTTCATCAAAACATACTCAAATCATTTTTACCCAAATTTTACCCTAAATCAATTTCATGCTCAATCAAGGCTCTGATACCATTGTTGGGTTTCTACTATAGTCCCAAGATCATTCAAGCAATGAAAATAATGTGAATACAATAAAGAAGTATGGCAGAATTATACTTACAATGAACGAATTTGTGATGCGAAGAACATAAAACTTTCTTGCTCCCTTGAAGCTCTCGGCAATGCCCCATTTTGTGCTCATTTGATTTTCGGTCAACCCCATTTGTGTGCTCCAAGCTCCAAGCTTTGATTTGAGATTCCATGCTCATGAATGGGTTTCCCTATCACTTTTGTTTGACCCATTGGATGTGCTAGCATCATGAAAAATTTGCCACATATTCTTTCCTTTTGCTTGTGTAGTTCTCGGCCAAGCCAAGAACTTGAGAGAAAAATTGGCCCTTAGCCGAATGGGAGAGAGAGAGGAAGAAGATGAGTTGTGTTGTGTTGATTTCTAAAAAAAATTCAAAAAATGATATACCAAAAATAAATAAATGGTATTAGTCATTCAAAACATCACACTTGAGTGTTTGGCACTCACCATCAACCAACAACTTCCATCACATTAAAGTGATAAAGTTGACTAGTGATGTGACGCATGATGTGACTTGTGGGCCCCACTTGATTCGAAATGTGAGTGGGCCCACAAACACTCCCGGGCTCGGGTTCGCTAATTCCGAATTAACAAATTTTCCGTTGCGACGTAATTAAATCAAATTTAATTAAATAATTATGCCTAGCAAAATTACTATTCATGTTGCTAGCGAATTAATTCTAAATTAACTCGTTCGCCCGAATTAAAATCTAATTTTAATTCCGCGTCGAAATCTAATTTCGTATAATATATCGAATATATTATTTTATCGATTAATTCCAAATTAATCGTTCTCTCTCTTTAAATAATATTTTATCCCAGATAAAATATCTCCGTAATTAATCCCAGATTAATTTTCTCTCTCTAATAATTAATCCTAGATTAATTATGTGCGAGTCATACGTCATCGGTGAATCTTCGGGAAGCGACCCATGAGTTCCCTGGATATATTAGCAGTAAATCTGGTCGTCGGACTATCCGAATACGTACGTACCTAGTACTACATTTTTACCGATTTAAAAGACATGGTTTGCTTCTAGCAAAGCACCGTCCCTACCCAATTCTCCAGAAATATTCTTAAAAGAATATGTAATCTATATCAGGCGTAGTATACGTAGTATTGCGTATTGCGATCCAGTATCGGATGTCACGTGCTAGGCCTGGGGCTGGAATTGTGTCTGCCCCGTACGAAGCACATATCAGATCTCTGGTAACTAGTCTCTATAATCGGATAAGCATGACCTAGTCATATTATCCCAATAGCTACAGAATATAAGAGCATCAGTTCCGTATCCTACGTGATCATCATATCCACTATGACTGGAGTGATACTTCCATCTTGAAATCACACCCAATACACTACGATTCTCAATATACCCAGAAGAGGCGTACACATAATCTGGTAAAGCCCTGGACGAACAAAACCAAAGTATATTGATTGTTGCAAGTATTAGCGGTGCAAGTCTCAGGTTAAGACCAAATACACCTACCCTGATTCGGACTCCCATAGACACACAATCATACTACCAATGGGATTCCGATGGGTCTATCCAGAGCGAAGCTATACCCATACCATCGGTAAACACAACCTCATATTAAAATTGCATGAGTATCCAATACCCAAATATATGAGAACTATGTCGTTATGCTCCCATAACACGCACAAGTGCAATACTAGTCTATTTCACATTATCGATGTCCAATCTCGATAATACTCCGACTAGGGATGTTTTAATGATTAAACCTTCATGGATTGATACTATCTCATATCTTATCAATCCGAAACTAATCATATGGACTTTTATCATTTATATATCCCGGTAATCTATTTACAAATAATAAAAGAGCAATTTCCTTTGTCACATAGTTAATTTGTACAACAACACCATGTTCTGTACAAATAGTGATGCTATGGGACATAATTGTCCAACACGTAATCTGTGCGACAATCCAATAATTCATTACCACGCATGCTAAATTATTAAAAAACAACTAAAAAGATGGATATTAAATCATACATGTCATTTACTAATTTGTTGATGGTATCAAGTCACTCGTGCTTTCGTTGTACCAAAGAATTACTCGTTTTGTAGATATGAATAACCTTACAAATTTATTTATAATAACATATTTGATTTAGTTATATGAGGCTATTCATCTAAATATTATTTGTTGAGATTGTATTGTGGATAGACTTTGGGTTTGAAGTATTGAATTGTTAAATTGAATTGAACTTGAAAGTGCAGGATTAAATTTGAGTAAATTAATGTTATTTAATCTTTTAACAATTCTCAATTCATCTACGGTTATTTAACCTGTTGTAAATTCTTCAAATATTATTGTTTTGGATGGAGGATGGACATGTCCCTTGGATGGTACCCTATGGAAATGGTACATACATGTAGGGACATATCCTCCAATTGAGGATAACATGCTTCTAGGCTCCAAGGGGTGCTTGGGAGGGGTATAACCCTTTGGAGGGTTGCACCCGAAATGAAAGGGTGCCCTTAAAACACCCTTCCATGCCTTTAAAAGGAAGCCTTCATGTTCATTCTCAAACATAGAAAATTCATCCGAATTTGTGGGTCTCAGATTGTTGTTTTAGAGTCAGAGAGAGTTCCTCCATTATCCTAGTTCAAGATCTTCTTAAGGAGTGCCCCTTGAAGAAGAGGAATCCAAGTTATCCTGGGATGGCGTTAGCCAAAAAACCCGTTGAGCACCGAGACAAGGCTAATAAGTTCTTAAGGACAGAGATATATCTCGACTTGGACCACTGAATTTGTCATTATTCCAGGTTTCTTCTTGTTCTATGTTTTAGGGTTTATGCATATTAGAATAGATCTGAATTGTGTTATGGTTTTGATTTTTTAATACATGTTGTTTTCATTTAATAATAGACTAATAACCCAATAATTTTAAGAACTTATTAATATTAGTGATGTTAGATGAAAATTCGCATGATTTGATAAGAAATTTTCTGAAAAATATACTATGTGCATGAAAAATACGTAAGGGCGTTTGAACGCTCGACGAACGTAAAGGCAAAAATTTGATTTTTCGCAAAAACGGTCGAACGCGTATTCAAACGCAACTTGAACGCAAGCCTTCTGACTTAGAATGTTCGAACACATATTCAAATGCAACTCGAACGCAAGCCTTCTGCCTTAGAACGTTCGAGCGCGTCCTAAACGTAACACGAACGTAAACCCACTGGAACATTTCGTTCGAACGTGTTTTTGGACGCCACACGAACGTAAACTCTCTAGAATATTTTGTTCGAACGCGTTCTCGAATGCTCCACGAATGTGAACTCTTTGGAACACTTTATTCGAATGCGTTTACGAACGCTACACGAACGTGCACACACTGGACAGTCTCGTTCGAACGTAGATACGAACGCGACACTAACGAAATTGGTTCTGGAACTAATTTTTGGTTTAAAATAAACTTAATTTATAATATTAACTTAGCAAAATCATAAATGGTAAAAAATAAACTTGGTAGTATAGATTTAAGTTATTATTAGGGTGTTCAATTATCACAAGCATACACATAGTGATAAAGTTGAAAATTAATTGTGTCTTGCATACGTGGTTGAGAATTAAAAGTGCAATCTTACACAAGTAATTCCATCCAATCTTGATTGAAACATACACATATATTTACACATATTGAGTATTGTATAGTGAAACTAAAAGTGTAATACTAAGTTTTGAATTCCTAAGAGATTCTATTGAGGAAGTGTTTAAAGGATATTATCTCAAAAAGGCGATAAGAGCCTAAGTGGTCAGAGATTTAAGTGGTTACTCCGGACCCCCATCGTCCTCTAGGAATATTCCTTTATTTACTTATCATAAGAAACTTTAGTCGAAAATTCAAGGACTTGTGTTTATTGGTACTATTGTCCAATAGAACAATCAAAGGATACTTGGTATATCACTTGAACAATATCATTTGTTAATCGTTGTACAATTTGTCTTTTGTAGACTTATTGATCACTGTTGGTTTTTCCAGTTACATATGGCTAACAGAAACATCACAGTACCGGTCGCTCATGGAGAAAAGCGGGAAAAGTTTGGTGGGGAAATCTTTAAACAGTGACAGTAAAATATTATTCTACCTGACAACTCTGCAATTGGCTAAGTACTTTAAGGATCCCCCGGATCCTGTGGAGGGGAGTGAAACGGAAAAAGCCAAGCAACTGCGAGAAGAGACATGGTCGTCTGGCGACTTCTTGTGTAAGAACTACCTTTTGGGTGGACTTGACAATACCATGTACAATGTACCAAGGCATGACTTCTGCGAAGATTCTCTGGGAATCTCTCGAGAAGAAATACAAAACGGAGGATGCCGGGCAAAAGAAATTTATCGTGGGTAGGTTTCTGGACTACAAAATGGTAGATTCAAGAACAGTAATGTCTCAGTTGGGTGAACTGCAATTGATCATTCATGAAATATTGGATGAAGGGATGAAACTTTGTGAGACATTTCAAGTTGCCACCATCATTGAAAAGTTACCTCAATCATTGGAGGACTTCAGGAGCTATTTGAAACACAAGAAGAAACAGATGAGTCTTGAAGACCTTGAAGTTCGATTGAGGATCGAAAAGGACAACAGGAAGTCCGAGAAGGCCAGCTACAAGACTATGGAGTCTAAGGCCAACATCGTCGAGGGTGTAAAGGGTAGCAAGAAGAGAAAGAACAATGGAGCTGATTTGTCCCAAGCTAACAATAAGTTCAAGGGGAAGTGCTACAACTGTGGAGAAAGTGGTAATATGGAAAAGGATACACTACAGAAACAAGAAGTCTCATGACAAGGGCAAGAAAAAGAAAAATGAGGCCCATGTCACTGAAATGAGTTGTTGACTGATGAGATCTCAGAGATGAACCTATCAACAGTGGTAGCTGAAGCCAACTTGTTTGGGAATCCGAGAGAATGGTGGGTAGACATTGGGGCTACTCGTCATATCTGTGCTGATAGCAGGATGTTTTCCTCATATCAGAAGATCGATGGTGGTGATCATCTGACAATTGGAAACTCATCTACCTCTAGAGTGGTTGGACAAGGCATAGTGGTTCTGAAGATGACATCTGTAAAGGAGCTTACATTGAAGAATACTTTGCATGTTCCTGATATTCGGAAGAACTTGGTCTCAGGCTCTCTCCTTAGCAAGAATGGTTTTAAGCTTGTATTTATTTATGATAAATTTATATTGACCAAGAATGATGTTTATGTCGGAAAAGAATACCTCACTGAGGGCTTTTCAAATTCAATGTAATGACTGCCAATCGACACAGTGCTAATAATAAAGCTAAAACTTCCGCTTATATTATTGAGTCACAAAATGTATGGCATGGGAGGTTAGGACATGTTAATTATGATACAATGCGTAATTAATTAACATGGACCTTATACCTAAGTTTGCAATTGATAACCAACATAAATGTGAGGCATGTGTTGAAGCAAAAATGCATAGAACATCATTTCATTCCATAGAATGAAGTTTTGAACCCTTGGAACTTGTGCACACTGATGTGTGTGATATGAATATTATGCTAACAAGATGCGGTAAAAAGTACTTTGTCACTTTTATCGATGATAGCACAAGATTGTGTTATGTATATTTACTGAGGAGCAAATATGAAGTTATTGAGAGCTTTGTACACTATAAGAACGAATTTGAAAATCAACTTGGCAAGAAAATCAAGAGAATTAGAAGGGATAGAGGTGGTGAATATGTGTCACCATTTGATGAATATTATTCCATTCATGGAATTATTCACGAGACTACTTCTCCTTATTCGCCTCAACAAAATGGGATTGCTGAGTGTAAAAATCGAACGTTGAAGGAAATGATGAAAGCCATGTTGACAAGTTATGGTCTACCCAAGAACTTATAGGGGGAAGCCTTGCTTTCCGTGAACTACGTTCTAAACAAGCTTATCCACAGAAGATTGGACAAGACACCATATGAGTTGTGGAAAGGTCACGTACCTTCCTACAAATACCTAAAAGTGTGGGGGTGTCTTGCCAAAGTAATGGTTCCTAAACCTAATAAGGTTAGAATAGGGCCTAAAACTGTTGATTGTATATTCATTTGATATGCTCGCAACAGTAGTATGTATCGATTCTTGGTACACAAGTCTGAGATTCCTGACATCAATCCGAATATGATAATTGAGTCAATGAATGCGACATTTTTTGAAAAGACATTTCCTTGTAAGGAAAGACAGAACAGAGCCTCTCAAAAGAACTATTGATATTGTCAAAGGCAGTGATTAGGTTGACCAAGAATCATTAACGTGAAAATATTGAGACAATTGAACCTAGACGTAGCGAACGAGCTAGAACGTCTAAGTCATTCGGTCCCAATTTTCTGACATATTTGTTAGAAAATGAGCCTCAAAGCTATAAGGAAGCAATGTCTTCGCTGAAGGCACCTTTGTGGAAAGAGGCTATCAAAAGTGAGATTGATTCAATCCTACAGAACCATACTTGGGAGTTGGTTGATCTTCCTCCAGATTGTATGCCATTGGGCTACAAATGGATATTTAAATGGAAGATGAAACCAGATGGATCAATAGATAATTACAAGGCAAGGCTTGTCATAAAAGGTTATAGACAAAAAGAAGGCTTTGATTACTGTGATACTTATTCACCAGTGACTCGTATCACATCAATAAGAATGCTAATAGCCATAGCAGCTATATTTGGTCTTGAAATATATCAAATGGATGTAAAGACGTCATTTTTGAATGGTGAATTGGGTGAAGAAATTTACATGGAACAACCAGAAGAGTTTAATGTTCCTGGACAAGAACAGAAGGTGTGCAAACTTGTAAAATCCTTGTACAGATTAAAACAAGCACCTAAACAATGGCATGAGAAATTTGACAAAGAAATGTTGTCAAATGGGTTCAAAACCAATGAGTGTGATAAGTGTGTGTAACCAAATCAACTCAAAAAGGATATGTCATTGTGTGTCTCTAAGTAGACGATATGCTGATAATTGGTAGTGATCATTAATGATTCAGTCTACCAAAAACGTGTTATCCAACAGATTTGATATGAAAGATTTAGGAGTAGCTGATGTGATCCTAGGAATTAAGATTTCTAGGACATCAAAATGATATATATTATCTCAGACTCATTATATTGAGAAAATACTTGAGAAATATAATAAAGGGGATCTAAATATGGCTAGAACCCATGTTGACCTAACTCTTCATATATCAAAGAATACTGGCTCAAGCGTATCGCAATTAGAATGTTCGAGAATCATTGGAAGTCTGATGTATCTCACGAATTGCACACGACCTGATATCGTTCAAGCTATGAACAGGCTTAGCAGATATACGAGCAATCCAAGACATAACCACTAGAAAGCCATAGTAAGAGTTTTGAGGTATCTGAGAGAAACTTCAAAATATGGGCTGCATTATGCGAGATATCCTGCTGTTCTAGAATGATACAGCGATGCTAACTAGATATCTGATACAATAAATTCCAAATCTATGAGTGGATTTATTTTCACACTTGGTAGTGCCGCCGTGTCATGGAAATCCTTGAGGCAAACATAGCATTAGATAAAACAGCGGAAGAAGCAGAATGGCTTCGAAATTTCCTGGAGGATATTCCTAGTTGGCCCAAACCGGTGCCAGCGATAAGCATACATTGTGATAGTCAATAGGATATTGGGAGAGCCCAAAATACAATGTATAATGGTAAGTCTCGACACATACGTTGGAGACATAATACCATACGTCAACTGCTCTCGAGTGGCATAATATCGATCGATTATGTCAAGTCGAAGGAAAACCTAACGGATCCACTTACTAACGGTTTACCTAGAGAGCAAGTTGAGAAGTCATCGAGGGGAATGGGTTTGAAGCCTATAAATTAAGAATTATCACTGTGGAGACCCAACCTAGCTAACTAGAGATCCCAAGATTTAGGTTCAAAATGGACTACTGAAACTTTGTGCAATTCAAAACAAACACTGTTGAGTTTGTACTCTGTCCCATTCCGATAATGACGCAGAGTGCTATATGTCAAGGTTAGGATAAGCTAAGGCTTTTAATGATGACTATATTAGGAGATGAGTCCTAATAGGGTTAAAGACATATTACCTCTTCATAGTAGATCACATATTTCAAGTAAGAAGTGAGGCCACTTCCATGAGATTTTACAGGCTGATTTCCCTAAAGTGCTTGATGAATCCAGGACCGATGTTCATGGCCGAAATGAACACAACCATTGAATGGGAAATGGTCGAAGTAAAGATGTTTGTTGGTGATTGTCTTGGTTTACATCAATGGCAAAACAGTTCAAGACTATGGATCATTGGTGTGCTAAGTAAATCTGATTATCATTCACTAGGAAAGGTTCAAGGCGAAAGCTACCTATTTTGATGCATGCAGCTTTAGTTCACGGAAACTCTCTCAAGTGTCTACATGAATATTTGAAGAATTGTGGGGGGTTGTTGTAAACTCTTCAAATATTATTGTTTTGGATGGAGGAAGAACATGTCCCTTTGATGGTACCCTATGGAAATGGTACATACACGTAGGGACATGTCCTCCAATTGAGGATAACATGATTCTAGGCTCCAAGGGGTGCTTGGGAGGGTTATAACCCTTTGGAGGGTTGCACCCCAAACCAATGGGTGCCCTTAAGGCACCATTCCATGCCTTTAAAAGGAAGCCTTCATGTTCATTCTCAAACATAGAAAATTCATCCGAATTTCTGGGTCTCAGATTGTTGTTTTAGAGTCAGAGAGAGTTCCTCCATTATCCTAGTTCAAGATCTTCTTAAGGAGTGCCCCTCGAAGAAGAGGAATCCAAGTTATCTTGGGAAAACGTTAGCCACAAAACCCGTAGAGCACCGATATGAGGCTAATAAGTTCTTAAGGACATAGATATATCTCGATTTAGACCAGTGAATTTGTCATTTATTCCAGGTTTCTTCTTGTTCTAAGTTTTATGGTTTATGCATATTAGTGTAGATCTGAATTATGTTCTGGTTTTGATTGTTTAATGCATGTTATTTTCGTTTAATAATACACTAATTACCATAACATAACCTTGTAACAATTCTCAATTCATCTCCCCCATCCCCATCCCCCTCTTGGGTTGTTTATATATACCTTAATAATACCCCAATCCATGCTTTCATTGTTCTATGTCATCTCCGCTTGCTTAACCCGAAGTCTAACTTGAGAAAAATATAAACAAATTTGTGTAAGTACGAAATAAGGAAAACATTTATTGACAAATACAGGTGTAAGACTTACATTCACATCTCAAGACCTCTAGTTAAAAATTTATGTTGATCATGTCAATTCATATAAGTATTAGCGAGAGATCAACGAGGTTAACTGGCGTCATAGATCTCGCTCTGATGTGAACATTATAGTCAAAGTAATTAACAAATTATGTAAGAAAATATATATATAATAAAAATAATTAAATACATGTAAGCGCCATTACACTTGTCGAAACAAATTGGATGTGAAGACTTAGGCGTTCAATGAAGAAATCTATTGAAGTCTTATATAGCTTAGGGCTCTCAATGTATTGTTGGATAATTATGACCCATAACATCACTATTTGTAAAGATCATGGTGTTGTTGTACAAATTAACTATGTGACAAAGGAAATTGCCCCTTTATCATTTTTAATTGGATTAACTATATTTATAAATGATAAAAGGTCCATATGATTAGTTCCGGATTGAGATGATATGAGACAGTATCAATCCATAAAGGTTTAATCATTAAATATCCATAGTCAAAGTATTATCGAGATTGAACATCGATAATGCGTAAAAGACTAGTATTACACTTGTGCGCGTTATGGGAGCATAACGACATAGTTCTCATATATTTGGGTATATGATACTCATGCAAGTGTAATAGGAGGTTGTGTTTACCGATGGTACGGAACAACTTCTCTCTGGATAGACCCCTCGAAATTCCATTGGTAGTATGACTATATGTCTATGGAAGTCCGAATCAGGGTAGGTGTATTTGGTCTTAAACTGAGACTTGCACCGCTAATACTTGCGACAATCAATATACTTTGGTTTTGGTCATCCATGGCTTTAATAGGTTCTGTGTACGCCTCTTCTGGGTATATTGAGAATCGTAGTGTATTGGGTGTGATGTCGAGATGGAAGTATCACTCCAGTCATAGTGGAGATGATGATCACGTAGGATACGGAACTGGTTCTCTGAAAGGTTGCAACCGTCGGGATAATATGACTAGGTCATGATTATTCCATAAATAAGAGACTAGTTGCTAGTGATCCGATATGTGCTTCGTACGGGGCAGACACAATTCCAGCCCTAGGCCTTGCACGTGACATTCGATGCTGGATCGTAATACGCAATACTACGTATACTACGCCTGATATAGATCACATATTCCTTTAAGAATATTACTGGAGAATCGGGAAGGCACGGTGCTTTGCTAGAAGCCAACCATGTCTTGTAAATCGGTAAAAACATAGTACTAGGTACGTACGTGTTCGGATAGTCCGACGACCGAATTACTGCCAACATATCCGGGGATCTCATGGGTCGCTTCCCGAAGATTCACCGATGATGTATGACTCGCACTTTATTAATATGAGATTAATTAAAGAGAGAGAAAATTAATCTGGGATTAATTATGGAGATATTTTATCTAGGATAAAATATTAATAAAAGAGAGAGAATGATTAATTTGGAATTAATCGATAAAATAATATATTCGATATATTATACGAAATTGGATTTCGACGCGGAATTAAAATTAGATTTTAATTCGGGCGAACGAGTTAATTTAGAATTAATTCGCTAGCGACGTGAATAGTAATTTTGCTAAGCATAATTATTTAATTAAATTTGATTTGATTATGTCGCAACGGAAAATTCGTTAATTCGAAATTAGCGAACCCGAGCCCGGGAGTGTTTGCGGGCCCACTCACATTTCGAATTCAAGTGCGGACCACAAGTCACATCAAACATCAAATCTTTAGTCATTCAAGTGATATAAAGTCACATCACTTTGAGTGATGTGATGGTTGTCACCTTTTTGGTGATGGAAGTGGTTGAGAGTAATTATTAATCTTTTCCCTCCAATTTGCTTTTGGAAAGCAAATACCTAAAAGACTTTTGATTTGGATTTTTTGGATTAGGTTTTTGGAAAACCAAATACACAACACACACTCTCCTCTTTCTCTCTCACACAATCGGCCAAGGGCCAAAACTTCTTTTTTCTCCATTTTCTTGGCTAAGCCGAAAATAATAAGAAGTAAATGGAAGATTTGTGGCAAATCTTTCCAATGGTAGCACATGAAGAGTCATCCAAGGTGATAGGGAAACAAACCCATGAGCATGGAATCACCATTTGCAAAGCTTGGAGCTTGGAACATCAATGGAGGGATGACCGAATTTGGAGGAGCACAAAAACAGCCCATTGTCGAGAGCTTCCTTGGAGGAGAAAAGTTTTTGTTTTCGACGCATCGCAAAGCCGATCAATGTGAGTATGTTTCCACCATTCTTCTTTGAGTATTCACAAATGATTTCATTGCTTGAATTGATCTTGGGACTAATCTAGAAACCCAACAATGGTATCTTGAGCCATTTTGAGCATGAAATTTGATTATGGTAAAATTTAGGTAAATTGAATTTGAGCATGTTTGAGTGAAATTACTTGTTTGAGCATGCTTGTTAATGGATGACTTGGAGTTGTTTGTGATCAATTTTGTGAAAAATGGATTGGATCAATTTTTCCCCAAAAATGTAGGCTTGGCCGAAACATATTGGTGCCCTAATGTCATGGAATTTTTTGATTTTGATCATTGGATGAGTTGAAATCATTAGGGAAATGTTGATTTAGGATTCAATTGGATTGAAATCGAATCGGACAATAAAAACCCTAAAATGCCGTGACTTGTATGCATGGAAAATGATTGATTTTTTTATTCAAATATGTTGGACATGTTTTGATAATAATAAGCATAATTAATTGTGTAAATTGATGTTTTGGAAATATTAATTTGGTTAATTAATTATGGCATACACTTTAGGTTAATTAAATTATGAAATTTGGAATTTTGGTAATTTAATTAATTGGGCCAAATTTGGAATTGGGCTTGTAAAGTTGTAATTGGGCTTAATGGGCTTGGTTGGCCAAGTTTGGTTTAGGCTAATTGGTTGGATCCAATTGGGCCCAAAACCATATCAATAAAGTCCAAATATAACTAAATGGACCTTTAATATTAATTGGGCCTAAATTAGTTTCTTGGCAAATAAGGGTGATTCCTTAAATGGGCTTTGGTATTTTGGTTTGACCCATATTGACCAAAAGTCCATGCCTTATGAAATTAATTAAAAGCCCATTCGACTTTAATTAAATTAACATTGGATGTTAATTGAGCTTTGAGACCCGTAACGATTAGATTTAGAATCTAAGTCGAAAAGGCACATTAAAAAGTGTAATTATTTAATTTAGAATTAAATAAAGAATTAGTATTAAATACAAATTGAATTGGATTTGATGTTGTAGTTTAATATAATTCAAGAATTTTTACTTTGAGTACTTATTCGTAAAACGAGTTTGACTCGCGCAAAATCAAATCATTGTTTGAACATTGGATGGTCATTAATTTCAGATTAATTAATTGGATTAGATTTATTGATAACATGGACGCGATGTATGAATAATGTATATCGGATGAATATTAGATGGGTGAGGGCAATTTTGGAAATTGTTGTAATAAATTTAGAATTTATTAAATTGGACCTACGTGTCCAGCCTATTACCTCTTGACTCTTTGTATTTCTCTTCTCACCTATTCCCCTCAATGTAAATGAGGTTTCTTTAGAAGTGTTATGTAATTGGGTAAAAGTAATAATTGTGCTAGCGGGAGAGAGGAAAGGGAGAGATTTGTTCTAGGAACAATGTGTTAAGTATCCATCCGCATATCATTATTATATTTATTTATACGCGCCTTATTATGTTTTTAGAATGCATGTTTAAGGGTGTATGATGACGAGACCTTAACAAAGATAATAAATTGGTTGCCAATTTACGCGAAAAACCCTCAACACATATTAAGCATTTTTCCTTCCATTGAGTGATTCTTACTCAAGATTCAAGATTGGCACTGGTTTGTTGGCCAAAGTCAAGACCTTTGTCCGTCGCGGATGTGTTTGAATCATGAAGGCTTTGTTCCATATCGGTGTCTTGTCCAAGTTGTGATTTGTTGGCCAAAGTCAAGATCACTTCTTGTCCATCGACATCGATTACGAAGCTTTCCATGGTCAATGGATTCCGCTTAACTGGGATCATTAAGTTTGTTGTGCCAAAGCCAAGGCTTAATTGATTCAGATGAAAAAGGTTAGGGAATATATTGGATATATTGGCATATATAAGATATATGTTTCGGACTTAGATGTCCACCTACTGGATCTAGGAATTGGATGGGATCCAATTGATCTTAGAGATCTACCTAGTTAATTATCATAAAATTTGTTGGCCAAAGTCAAGATTGTGTGTTATTTAACGGGATCTTTGCCCACTAGGAAACAAGGTTTCCCGAGTACTCCACAGAGGGTTAGAGGCTCGCCGAAAAATAGTGGGAGGCAAGTATTAAATTTGCAATATTCGTTTAGTTACTTGCCATACACGCTCATCACAAATTTTTCTTCAATATAAATTAATATATTAGTTGGACTAATATTTAATCGTTGATTAATAGTTGGACTATTAGAATCAAGATAATTGAAAGATTAATGTTTAAAACATAATCCTGGGTGAAAATGTATTTAAACGGCTTTAATTTTCAAATTGGGAATAAAATCTCAGGATAGTCCTGGAGACCGAGAAGTTACTTTATTTGATAGAGTGACGTCTCGAGCCTAAGCCCGGAGTTGAGCAAATAGTAGAACATGATATTTGGAATATTCATGTGATGATAACTTTAGTGCTTAATTTTTCATGCTTGCCAAATAGACTCCTTAATTTCTTAATCAGAACTAAGGATTAGATCCTTATAGTATGATATTGAAATTGAAGGATCTTCATAGATCTATCCTTAGATCTTAGAAGTACTAAATTGCAATAGAAAACTCTTGGAGAGTTAATGGCTGTACTGAAGGAGACAAAGTCAGAGTTTGCAATAGGACAAGAAGCGCAAGGTGCATCTTACTTCAACATTCCGGAAGGCCAAGGCTTGGCCAAAGGCTTCTGGGGTGTGGAAAAGGGGCAAAGGCAAAATCATTATTATCTTCTGGGAAGACAAATGACATATCCCAAGATGTCTGCCTAAACTGTGGCAAACGTGGTCACTGAAGCGTGACTGCCGTATGGACAAGGTAGACATGAAGGAATTAAAGACGGTGCAAGGCTCCGGCTTCAAATATGTTTGTCATAAACATGTTCACTACTAGTATTGAAATTGGATTTTAGATACTGGATGTGGTACATAATATATGTACTGGTGTGCAGAATCTGCTCATAAGTAGGATACTGACTTCAGTTGAGATTGATCTACGAATCGTAAACAGGACGAGAGTCGCCGTTTTAACCATAGAAACCTAAGTTTAGGAACTACCTTCGATTGTGTACTTAAATTAGGAAACTATTAAGATGTAACTAGTTTGACTAGAAACATTATCTCTATATCAGGGTTTAACCCGTTGCGGGTATATCTTTATATTCTAGAACACTAAAGTGTTTTATTTTATAAAGATGATATTGAGATAAGCACATTAGATGTGAATAATAGTATTTATATTTTGAATATAAATGAATCTCAAACGTATAACATGACAAACAAATGGCTCAAACTGATTTAAATCAGTTGAGACTTATAAGTGGCATTGTTGTATGGGACACAATTAAACAAGACTCGTATATCCACACTTTCGAAGAGTGGATACTAGGACATATTTGATTCTATTCAAATAATGTCTACGAATCTAGTTTATTGGGCAAAATGCCTAAAACACCTTTTACTTGGTAAAAGTGCAAATGCCACCGATCTGTTAGCCCTCATTCATTGTGGCGAAAGGGGGCCCATATCTAGCTAGGCTAGAGGTGGATATGAATGTTTCGTAACCTTTACGGATGTGGCATTGTGTTGGACAATTATGACCCATATCGTCACTATTTGTACAGATCATGGTGTTGTTGTACAAATTAACTATGTGACAAAATAGATTGCTCTCTTATCATTTGTGATTAGATCACCTAGACATATAAATGATAGTAGGTCCTTATGATTTGTTCCTGGATTGAGAATGATATGAGACAGAATCAGTCCACGAAGGATAAATCATTAAATATCCATAGTCAGAGTATTATCGAGATTTGACATCAATAAATACGTAAAAGACTAGTATTACACTTGTGCGCGTTGTGAGGGCACAACGACATAGTTCTCATATATTTGGGTATAGGATACTCATGCAAGTGTAATAGGAGGTTGTGTTTTACCGATGGTACGGGAAACAGCTTCGCTCTGGATAGACCCCCTCAGAATTCCATTGGTAGTATGACTATGTGTCTATGGAAGTCCGAAATCAGGGTAGGTGTATTTGGTCTTAACCTGAGACTTGCACCGATAATACTTGCGACAATCAATATACTTTGGTTGCCGTCGTCCAGGGCTTTAACAAGTTCTGTGTACGCCTATGCTAGGTATATTGAGAATCGTAATGTGTTGGGTGTGATGTCAAGACGGAAGTATCACTCCAATCATAGTGGAGATGATGGTCACGTAGGATACGGTACTAGTACTCTTAAGTACTGTAGTCATCATGATAAAATGACAAGGTCATGTTTATCCTATTATAGAGACTAGTTACCAGACATCCGACATGTGCTTCGTACGAGGCAGACACAATTCCAGCCCCAAGCCTAGCACGTGATCATCTGATACTGGATCGACATACACAATACTACATATACTACGCCTGATATAGATAATTTATTCCTGTAAGGATATTTCTGGAGAATTGGGTAGACATGACACTTTGCTAGAAGCCAAACTTGTCTTGTAAATCTGTAAAACGTAGTACCAGGTACTTACGTGTTCGGATAGTCCGACGACCGAATTTACTGCCAACATATCTGGGGATCTCATGGGTCGCTTCCCGAAGATTCACCGATGACGTATTACTCGCACTTTTATTAATCTGGGATTAATTAGAAGAGAGAGAAAATTAATCTGGGATTAATAGCGGAGATATTTTATCTGGGATAAAATATCATTTAAAGAGAGATAACGATTAATTTGGAATTAATTGATAAATTAATATATTCGATATATTAAACGAAATTGAATTTCGACTCGGAATTAAAATTAGATTTTAATTCGGGTGAACAAGTTAATTTAGAATTAATTTGTTAGCGACGTGAATAGTGATTTCGCTAGGCATAATCATTTAATTACGACGCAACGGAAAATTCGTTAATTTGGAATTAGCGAACCCGAGCCCGAGATTATTTGCGAGCGCATTCGTATTTCGAATTCGAGTGCGGCACGCAAGTCAAATCAATCGTTAAATCGCTAGTCGCATCAAGCGTCAATCATTAGTCACTTTGAGTGATGTGACTACTTGTCACTTGATTGACATGATTGATGTGAATAGTGATAGAAGTTGATGGAGGTGGTTGTGTGCATTAATTGCCAACTTTTGGCTCCAATTGTTGTTGACTTTTGGAAGGCATATACAACTTTTGGTCTTGAATTTTGGAATAAGGTTTTTGAAACAAAAACATACAACTCTCTATTCCTTCTCTCTTCTCTCCTTACACGCCCAAGGGGCTTCATTTCTTTTCTTCTGTTCAGCTCACTGTCGTGAGTTAAAGGGAGCAAAGTGCTTGATTTTTGTGGCAAAAATCAAGAGAGCTAGCACTCCGAGAGACATGTGAAGGTGATAGGGAAGTCCACCCATGAGCCGGGAATCGTTTGACGTTGATTGGAGGTCAACCAATGGCCGAAAATGGAGACACCAAAACAGAAACTGCCGTGAGCTGTGACAGTGAGAAGAATCAAGTTTTGTTCATCGTTGCGTCGCTCAACCGATCGATGTGAGTATTCCGCAACTTCGTTGATTTGTATTCGCACATGTTTTTCATGCTTGTTTATGATCTTGGGACCTTAGCAAACACCAACAAGGTATCAGAGCAAGGTTGAGCATGAAATAATTTAGGGCTTAAAATTTGGGTAAATTGATTTTGAGCATGTATAATGAAATTGGATGAATTAGTATGCTTAAATGTGTTTCATTGATTATTGATTGGATCAATTTGATGAAATGTTTGTTTGGAACAAATTTCCCCAAATTTTTTTATGTTGGCCGAATGGTATATGTGCCCTATGTCTTGGAATTTTTTGATTTTTGATCATTGGATGACTTAAATCAATTGGGAATGTTGATTTAATATGATTGTGGATTCAATTGGATTGAAATCGAAATCGATTTAAAATTCCCTATGATTGCCGAGAATGATATAGCATGTTTGGGTTTGATTTTGTTGAAATATGTGTGGACATGTTTTGTTGTAATTGAGCATGATTGATTGTGTAAATTAATGTTTTAGAAATGTTAATTTGGGTGATTAATTATGTAATACACTTAGTGTAATTAAATTGGGAATTTGGAATTGGGTAATTTAATTATATTGGGCATTAAATTGGATTTGGGCTCGTTGTGTTGTAATTGGGCTTATTGGGCTTGGTTGTACCAAGATAGGTTTAGGCAAAATTGTTGGATCCAATTGGCCCAAAACCGCCTCCATAAAGCCCAAATGCGACTATGGACCTTTAAAGTTTAATTGGGCCTAATGGGCCGAATTGATTTCTAGGCTTATGGGGTAACTCCCGGATTGGAGTTTGGTTATTGGTTTCGACCAGAGTTGACCAAAAGTCCACGCCTTAAGAAATTAATTAAAAGCCCATTGGACTTTAATTAAATTAATGTTGGACGTTAATCGGGCTTTGAGACCCGTAACGATTAAATTGGAATTTAAGTGTCGTATAGGTTCATTAATAAAGTGTAGTATTTAATTTGGAATTAAATAGCGAATTAGTATTAAATACAAATTGAATTGGATTTAATTTGTAGTTAATTTAATTCAAGAATTCGTACTTTGAGTACTTATTCGCAAAACCAGTTTGACTTGAGCAAAATCAAATCGTTGTTTGAACATTGGATGATCACTAATTATCAGATTAATTAATTTGATTAGATTGATTGATAACATGCTTGTGTGAATACATGGTTGCGATGCATGAATAATGTATATCAGATGGATATTAGATGGGTGGGACAATTTTAGAAATTGTTGTAATAAATTTGATTTATTAATTTGACCTGCGTGTCCAGCCTTATCACCTCCTTATTCTTTGTATTTTTTTCTCAACTATTCCCCTCAATGTAAATGAGGTTTCTTTAGAAGTGTAGTGTAACGGGTAGAAGTAATACATGTGCTAGCGGGAGAGAGAAATGGAGAGATTTGATCTAAGATCAATGTGTAAAGTATCCATCCGCATATCATTATTATTTTATTATACAACGCTTTATTATGTATTTAGAATGCATGTTTAAGGGTGTATGATGATGAGACCTTAACAAAGATAATAAATTGGTTGCCAATTTGCACTCGAAAAACCCTCGCAAATATTAAGCGTCTTTCCTTCCATTGAGTGATTCTCACTCAAGATCCGAGACTGGCATTGGCTTGTTGGCCAAAGTCAAGGCCTTTGTTCGTCGAGGATGTGTTTGAATCACGAAGGATTTTTTCCATATCGGTGTCTTGTCCAAGTTGTGGTTTGTTGGCCAAAGTCAAGACCACTTCTTGTCCATCGACATTGATTACGAAGCTTTCCATGGTCAATGGGTCGCGCGTAACTAGGATCACTAAGTTTGTTGTGCCAAAGCCAAGGCTTAGTTGATTCAAGGGAAAAAGGTTTAGGCAATATATTAGATGTATTGGCATATATAAGAAATATGTTTCGGACTTGGATGTCCCCCTACTGGATCTAGGAATTGGATTGGATCCAATTGATATTAGAGATCTACCTAGTTAATTATCATACAATATGTTGGCCAAAGTCAAGATTGTGTGATATTTAACGGGATCCTAACCCACTAGGAAACACGGTTTCCCGAGTACTCGACAGAGGGTTAGAGGCTCGCTGAAAAATAGTGGGAGGCAAGAATTGAATTTGTAATATTCGTTTAATCACTTGCCATACGCGCTAATTCAAATATTATTCATCAAATAAATTAAATGTTAGTTGGACTAATATTTAAACGTTGTTTTAATTAATAGTTGGACTATATTCAAACTATTCATTTATAGTTGATTTTATAATTGGATTATAGTAAGCAATATAATTGAATTTAACTAATTAAAGTATAGTTGATTGTGTAGTTGGACTATAGTAATCATTATATTAAATAGTACCTAAATCGTTGATTAAATAGTTGGACTATTAAAATCAAGATAAAATTGAAAGATTGACATTTAAAACATGATCCTAAGGAAAATGTATTTAAATGGTTTAATTTTCAAATTGGGAATAAATTTCAGGATGGTCCTGGAAAATAATAAGTTACTTTATTTGATAAAATAACATATTAGGCCTAAGCCCGAAGTTAAGCAAAAAGTAGAGCATAATCTTTGGAAGATTCATGTGATGATAATATTAGTGCTTATTCCATTATACTTACCGCAGTAGACTCCTTAATTTCTGAATCAGAACTATGGATTAGATCCTTAAAGTATGATAAAGAAATTGAAGGATCTTCATAAATCTATACTTAGATTTTAGAAGTACTAAAATTGCAATATTAACTCTGGAGGGTTAATGACTATTCTCAAGGAGACAAAGTCAAAATTTGCAATTAGGCAAGTAGCACAAGGCGCACCTTATTTCGATATTCTAGAAGGCCAAAGGCTTCTGGAATGTGAAAAGGGCAAAGGCAAAATCATTATAATTTTCTAGGAAGATAAAAGGACATATCCCAAAATGTCTGCTTTAATTATGGCAAACAGGATCGCGGAAGCGTGACTGCCGTTTGGATAAAGCAGACATGAAGGAATTGAAGACGAGCAAGGCTCCGACTTCAAATATGTTTGTCAAGATTATGTTCACTACTAGTATTAAATTGGATTTTAAATACTTAGTGTGGTACATAAATACATACTGATGTTCAGAATCTGCTATGAGCAGGATACTGACTTCAGTTGAGATTAATCTGCGAATTGGAAACGGGATGAAAATCGTTGTTTTAACCTTAGATACCTAAATTTAGGAACTACCTTCGGGTGTGTACCTAAATTAGGAAAATGTTATAATGTAACTAGTTTGACTAGAAACATTATCTCTATATCAGGGTTTAACCCACTGTAGGTGAACCTTTATATTCTAGAACACTAAGAAGTGTTTTATTATATAAGATGATATGAGATAAACACATTAGATGTGAATAACAGAATTTATATTTTGAATATAAATAAATCTCAAACGTATAACATGACAAACAAACAACTCAAACTGATTTGATCAGAAGAAACCAATTGTGGCATTGTTGTCTGGGACACAATTAAACAAGACTCGTATATCCACACTTTCGAAGAGTGGGTACTCGGACTGATTTGATTTTATTCAAATAAAGTCTACGAATCTAGTTTATTGGGCAAAATGCCTAAAACACCTTTACTTGGTAAAAGTGTAAATGCCACCAATCTGTCAACCCTAGTTCATAGTGAAGCAAGAAGGCCCATGTCTAGCTAGGCTAGAGATGAATATGGATATTTCGTTACCTATACGGATGTGGCATCGCGTTATGGTTATGTGTCTCTTTTGAAACATAAATCGGAAACTTTTAAAGTTTTCGACACGAAATAGACAAACAGATCGGCTAAAGTATTAAATCATCGCGGTTAGACCGTAATGAAAATACTTAAGCAATACGTTTCTAATATACTTGAAAGAGTATAGTATTCTTTCAAATGAGGACTCCTCCCGAAACAAGTCAATTTGACGGTGTGTCCGAACAGGATAAACCAAATTTTGTTGGACATAATAAGGTTAATCATGAGTCGCTCTGAGCTACCATTTCCTTCAACGGATATGCATTAACAGTGCAAGAACTTATTTTGAATAAGGTTCCATAATAATCTGCTTGACAGACTTCATATTAGATATGAACAGGAAAGAAACCAGGTTTTTCATTCCGGATAATTTGGGTATGTTGGGCATATGTTTGGATGATACCAAACTAAAACCCAAATTTGATAAGTGCCAATTGTATGTTATCATTGTTGGACATTTATGACCCATAGCGTCACCATTTGTACATATCATGGTGTTGTTGTACAAATTAACTATGTGACAAATGAGATTGCACTCTTATCATTTGTGATTAGATCACCTAGATATATAAATGATAGGAGGTCCCTATGATTTGTTCCTGGACAGAGAATGATATGAGACAATATTAGTCCATGAATGATAAATCATTAAATATCCCTAGTTAGAGTATTATCGAGATTGGACATCGATAAATACGTAAAAGACTAGTGTTACACTTGTGCGCGTTGTGAGGGCACAACGACATAGATCTCATATATTTGGGTATATGATACTCATGCAAGTGTAATAGGAGGTTGTGTTTTACCGATGGTATGGAAACAGCTTCGCTCTGGATAGACCCCCTCGAAATTCCATTGGTAGTATGACTATGTGTCTATGGAAGTCCGAAATCAGGGTAGGTGTATTTGGTCTTAACCTGAGACTTGCACCGCTAATACTTGTGACAATCAATATACTTTGGTTGCGGTATTCCAGGGCTTTAACAGGTTCTGTGTACGCCAATGCTGGGTATATTGAGAATCGTAGTGTGTTGGGTGTGATATCAAGACGGAAGTATCACTTCAGTCATATGGAGATGATGGTCACGTAGGATACGGTACTAGTACTCTTAAGTACTGCACTCATCGGGATAAAATGACAAGGTCATGTTTATCCGATTATAGAGACTAGTTACCAGACATCCGACATGTGCTTCGTACGGGGCAGACACAATTCCAGCCCTAGGCCTATCACGTGATCATCTGATACTGGACCGACATACGCAATACTACGTATACTACGCCTGATATATATCATTTATTCCTGTAAGGATATTTCTCGAGAATTGGGTAGGCATGGTGCTTTGCTAGAAGCCAACCTTGTCTTGTAAATCGGTAAAACGTAGTACGAGGTACTTACGTGTTCAGAAATGCCGACGACTAAATTTACTGCCAAAATATCCGGGGATCTCATCGGTCGCTTCCCGAAGATTCACCGATGACGTATGACTCACACTTTTAATTAATCTGGGATTAATAAGATGAGAGAGAAAATTAATCTGGGATTAATTGCGGAGATATTTTATCTGGGATAAAATATCAGTTAAAGAGAGATAACGATTAATTTGGAATTAATCGATTATTAATATATTCAATATATTAAACGAAATTGGATTTCGACGCGGAATTGAAATTAGATTTTAATTCGGGCGAACGAATTAATTTAGAATTAATTCGTTAGCGACATGAATATTAATTATGCTAGGCATGATTATTTAATTAAATTATATTTAATTACGTCGCAACGGAAAATTCATTAATTTGGAATTAGCGAACCCGAGCCCGAGATTATTTGCGAGGGCATTCGCATTTCGAATTCGAGTGCGGCACACAAGTCAAATCAAGCATCAAATCGCTAGTCGCATCTAGCGTCACATCATTCGTCAATCAAGTGATGGATGTCTTTCACATTGAGTGATTGACGCAAGTCACTATTCCCTGATTGATGGAAGTTGATGTGAGTTGATGTTGGTAGTTGGCAAGCCATTAATGACTTGATTTTTTGAAAATCAAATTTTTGGTATATGGTAAATTGATTTTAGAAATCAATTAAGTCATTTTACACAACTCTCTCTTCTCTCTTTTATCTCCCTCATCTCACGCCCAACAGTGGGCTGTTTCTTCTGGTTTTGCCGAGAAGAAGGGATGCATAAGTGCTTGATTTTGTGGCAAAATCAAGAGAGCTAGCACTCCGAGAGACATGCGAAGGTGATATGGAAGTCCACCCATGAGTCGGGAATCGTTCGACGAAGCTTGGAGCTTGACGAAGGACCAAAGCCGAGCCAAAATAGTGAGCAAACTCACTGCCACTGCCGTGAGCTGCCATGGGCAGAAAATGAATTTTTTGTTCGTCAAAGCGTTGCTCAACCGATCGATGTGAGTATTCCGCAACTTCGTTGATTTGTATTCGCACAAATTTCATGCTTGTTTATGATCTTGGGACCTTAGGAAACACCAACAATGGCATCAAGAGCAAGGTTAAAGCATGAAATTTGATTTAGGGCTTAAAATTGGGTAAATTGATTTTGAGCATGATTTGATTAAATTGGAAGTTTGAATATGCTTAAATCATGTTGAATTGAAGATTGATTGGATCAATTTCAAGAAAATTGGTTTGGAACATTTTTCCCAAATTGGAAGGCTTGGCCGAATCCATATGGTGCCATAAATGTCTTGGATTTTTTTTTTTGATTCATTGGATGAGTTGGAAACAATTGGGAATGATGATTTAATGTTAATTTGGATTTGATTGGATTGAATTCGAAATTGGACATGAAATCCCCTCTTTGGCCGAGACATGAGAAGCATGTAATTGGGTTTGATTTTGATTAAATTGTGTTGGACATGATTTATGTCATTGAGCATGATTGATTGTATAAATTAATGTTTTAGAAATGTTAATTTGGGTGATTAATTATGTAATACACTTTATGTAATTAAATTGGGAATTTGGAATTTTTTGAATTTAATTATTTGGGCCTTAAATTGGATTTGGGCTTGTTGTGTTGTTATTGGGCTTATTGGGCTTGGTTGTACCAAGATGGGTTTAGGCAAAATTGGTTGGATCCAATTGGGCCCAAAACCGCATCCATAAAGCCCAAATGCGATTAATGGACCTTTAAAGTTCATTGGGCCTAATGGGCCAAAATTGATTTATGGGCTTATGGGGTGACTCTCGGATTGGATTTTGGTTATTCGGTTTGACCCGAGTTGACCAAAAGTCCACGCCTTAAGAAATTAATTAAAAGCCCATTGGACTTTAATTAAATTAATGTTGGACGTTAATCGGGTTTTGAGACCCGTAACGATTAAATTTGGAATTTAAGTCGTAAAATATTTATTATTAAAGTGTAATGTTTAATTTGGAATTAAATAAGCGAATTAGAATTAAATGCATATTGAATTGGATTTAATTATGTAGTTTAATTTAATTCAAGAATTCTTACTTTGAGTACTTATTCGCAAAACGAGTTTGACTCGAGCAAAATCAAATCGTTGTTTGAACATTGGATGGTCACTAATTATCAGATTAATTAATTTGATTAGATTGATTGATAACATGCTTGTGTGAATACATGGTTGCGATGCATGAATAATGTATATCAGATGGATATTAGATGGGTGGGACAATTTTAGAAATTGTTGTAATAAATTTGATTTGTTAATTGGACCTGCGTGTCCAGTCTTATTACCTCATTATTCTTTGTATTCTCTTCTCACTTATTCCCATCAATGTAAATGAGGTTTCTTTAGAAGTGTAGTGTAACGGGTATAAGTAAATACTTATGCTAGCGGGAGAGAGAGTGAGAGATTTGATCTAGGATTAATGTGTAAAGTATCCATTCGCATATCATTATTATTTATTTATACGCACTTTATTATGTGTTTAGAATCATGTTTAAGGGTGTATGATAGGGGTGTTCATAGGGTCGGGTCGACCCGCGACCCGACCCGACCCGCAATGACCCGACCCGACCCGGTCGGGTTTAGTAATTTTAAAATTCATTTTCGGGTCAATCTGGACCCGACCCGAAATGTCGGGTCGGGTCACGGGTTTAGTTCTGAAAAATCGGGTTGGACCCGACCCGACCCGAAGTAAATGATAATTATAATATATATATATATATATTTTTAATGATACATTTGTAACAAGTAATTAGTTTAGCTGAAATGGTAGGGGCTTCATTAAGTCTGCAATAGGTCCAGGTTCGAATCCTTACTGCAACCACTTTCGAATTTTTATTTTTTAAGCAAAATATTTATAATTCTAATAAATATATTTATGATACGATTTTACCAAGAAGTTATTGTTGGTTGAGTGGCAAAATGTGTACTTGGTTTTCGAGAGGTCCTTAGTTCGAATCTGCTCTTCTACAATTTCAAATTTTTATTTCTAATTAAAAAATGAAATAGCTGCAGTCGCTGGGAATCAAACCTAAGATTCCAAGCAATTTATTCAAAGCTTCTGCCATTTCAGCTATTTTCGGGTTTCGGGTCAACTGACCCGATTGACCCGACCCGATCGGGTAGTCAAAAAATCAAAAAAACCCGACCCGACCCGACCCGTGAACACCCGTAGTGTATGATGATGAGACCTTAACAAAGATAATAAATTGGTTTCCAATTTGCACTCGAAAAACCCTCAAACAATATTAAGCGTCTTTCCTTCCATTGAGTGATTCTCACTCAAGATCCGAGACTGACATTGGCTTGTTGGCCAAAGTCAAGGCCTTTGTCCGTCAAGGATGTGTTTGAATCACGAGAGCTTTGTTCCATATCAGTGTCTTGTCCAAGTTGTGGTTTGTTGGCCAAAGTCAAGACCACTTCTTGTCCATCGACATTGATTACAAAGCTTTCCATGGTCAATGGGTCGCGCTTAACTGGGATCACTAAGTTTGTTTTGCAAAGCCAAGGCTTAGTTGATTCAGAGGAAAAAAGGTTAGGTAATACATTGGATGTATTGGCATATATAAGATATATGTTTCGGACTTAGATGTCCCCCTACTGGATCTAGGAATTGGATTGGATCCAATTGATCTTAGAGATCTACCTAGTTAATTATCATACAATTTGTTGGCCATGTTAGACAGTAATGACCCATAGCGTCACTATTTTGTAAATGATATTGTATTATTGTACAAAATTAACTATGTAGTAATGAAATTGCCTTTTACCGTTTTGTAATTTATTTACTTTGATATATAAATGGTAAAAGTCCGTATGATTAGTTCCGGATTGTGATGATATGAGACAGTATCAATCCATAAAGGTTTAATCATTAAATATCCCTAGTCGTAGTATTATCGAGATTGGACATCGATAATGCGGAATAGACTAGTACTGCACTTGTGCATGTTGTGAGGGCACAACGGCATAGTTCTCATATATTTAAGTATTGGATACTTATGCAAGTGCGGTAGGAGGTTGTGTTTTACCGATGGTACGGAAAACAGCTTCGCTCTGGATAGACCCCGCGGAGTCCCATTGGTAGTATGTCTGCGTGTCTATGGGAGTCCGCTTCAGGGTAGGTGCATATGATCTTAACCTGAGATTTGCATCGCTAGTACTTACGACAATCGGTAAAATTTAGGTTTGGTGGTCCAGGGCTTTAACGGGTTCTGTGTATACCTCTTCTGGGTTTATCGAGAATCGTAGTGTACTGGGTGTGATGTCAAGATGGAAGTATCACTTCAGACATATGGAGATGATGATCGCGAGGGATACAGAACTAGTACTCTATAATGGTTGCAACCATCGGGATAATATGACTAGGTCAGGATTATCCGATTCAAAGAGACTGGTTGCTTGATGTCCGATATGTGTATCGTACGGGGCAGACACATCTCCAGCCCCAGGCCTTACATGTGATCATCCGATACTGGTTCGATATACACTATACTACGGTATACTACGCCTGTTATAGATCTAATATTCCAGTAAGAATATTTCTAGAGAATTGGGTAGGCATGGCGTTTTTCTAGAAGCTAACCTTGTCTTGTAAATCGGTAAAAACGTAGTACTTGGTACGTACGTGTTCGAATAGTTCGACAACCAGATTTACTGCCAACATATCTAGAGGTCTCTTGGTCGCTTCCCGAAGATTCACCAATGACGTATGATTCAAACTCGATTAATCTTGGATTAATTACGGAGAGACTTTATCTTGGATAAAGTACTATATAAAGAGAGAGAACGATTAATTTAGAATTAATCGTAAAATTATTATATTCGATATAATAATCGGAATTCGATTTCGACGCGAAATTGAAATTAGATTTTAATTCGGGCAAACGAGTTAATTTAGAATTAATTCGTTAGCGACGTAAATAATAATTTCGCTAGGCGCAATTATTTATTTAAATTCGATTTAATTAACGTCGCGACGTAAGCTCGGTATTTCGGAAATATCGAACCCGAACGCGTGAGTGCACGTGGGCCCACTTTCATTTGGAAACGTGTGGGGCCCACATGACACTTGTCATTATTTACATTATTTAATCAAGATGTATTGCATGAAGATAGTGTACAAAGCACTCAAGGGTATTGCATGGAAATTGAGTGTTAGACACTCTAAGTCTTTGCATGGTTTGTGTCATAAGTATATTATTATTTAATATAATTATGACATAAATATAAATTGATTTTTGAGACAAAAATCAATCCTCCTCTCCCTCTCTAATTACCGAAACAGTGAGCTCTCAAAGCTCTCTCCAATCTCATTCATTTGTTTTGTGGCAAGACAAGAAGAAAGTGTGCTTGTTTGGAACTCTAACACACAACTTTGGCTAGCAACATCAAGGGATCATACAAGGTGTTATGGGAAACTCATCTTAGAGCTTGGAAGGATCAAACTTGCTTGGAGCATTTCTTTTCATCTTGGCCGAATCCTCCACTGCACAAAGGAGCAACATTTGTTTCATCCATTGCATCCACATTCCGTTTTTGTGAGTATTGTTTCCGCCATTACTTCAATGTAGTTCATTCTTATATATATTTTGCTTGTTTTTGATCTTGGGACATGGTTATTAGATTCCTAACAATGGTATCATTGAGCCTAAAAATGCATGCAAATATATTAGGATGTTATTTGGGGAAAATTGTTTGAAGCATGATTTGATGAGTTTGCTTGATTAAATATGCTTAGATGTATGTTAAATGGATTATACATCATCAATTTCATGGAAAATAAATTGGATTAATTTTTCCAACCCCAATGAGGCTTGGCCGAATACATGCAAGCATGTGGACTAAATGATTTTTTAATTTTAAGACATTGGATGACTTGAAATAATATGGAGATGATCATCTGTAACTTGATTGGATTGAAAACGAAATCGGAACCATATTAATCACCTTGGCCGATGCTTGATGAAGATTAGGGACTTGATTTTTTGATTAAATAATGTTGGACATGTATTTAAGATAAAAATATGATTAATAGATTAATTTGATATTTTGAATATTGATTTAAGGATTAATCATGAAAATACACTTTAATTAATTAAGTTATAAAATTTGGAATTTTAAAATTTAGTTAATTGGGCTTAAATTGGAATTGGCCTAAAACTATTATATTTGGTCATAAATGGGCTTGGTTGGGCCAAGTAGATTTGGACCATTTGGATTGGATCCAAAATGGGCCTTAATCACACCATTTAAGTCCAAATGTAATAAATGGGCTTTTATGTTTAATGGGGCCTTATGGGCTTGATATTGATTTTATGGCAAATGAGGGTGATTCCTTATTGGCTTGGAAATTGGGTTTGACCCACATTGACCAAGGCCCAAGCCTAATGAAATCAATAGAAAGCCCATCGGACTTTAATTAAACGGACATTAGATGTTAGTTGGGCTTTGAGACCCAAAAGTACTAGATTTGGAATCTAAGTTATAAAAGCACAATAAAAGTGTAAATATTTAATTTAGAATTAAATAAAAGGATTAGTATTGAATACGACTTAAATTGGATTTAACGAGTAGTTCGATATAATTCGTGAATTCATACCATATGTATTTATTCTCAAAACGAGTTGGACTCGCGCAAATGCAAACAATTGTTTGAACATTGTATTGTCACCTAATTAAAGACTAATTAATTGGATTTGATTGGTTGTATAACATGCCTTGAATGAATGAATGAATGTGGATGTGTTGTATGAATAGTGTATATCGGATGGATATTAGAAGGGAATGGTAATTTTAGAAATTATTGTAAATTTGGAATTTATAAATTGGACCTGCGTGTCCAGCCTTATCTCTTTATCTCTTTGTATTCTCTTCTCACCTAATTCCCCTCAATGTAAATGAGGTTTCTCTTATTGTATTATGTAATTGGGTAGAAGTAGAATAGTGCTAGCGGGGAGAGGAAAGGGAGTGATTTGTTCTAGGAACAAGTTGTTTATATATCCATCTGCATATCACTATTACTTTACTTTACGCGCTTTATGATGTTTTAGAAGCATGCTTAAGGGTGTATGATGATGACCTAACAAAGATAAATTAATTGGTTGCCAATTACGCGAAAAATCCCTCAAACAATATTAAGCGATTTTCCTTCCGTTGAATGATTCTTTCTCAAGATCCGAAATTGGCATTGGTTTGTTGGCCAAAGTCAAGACCTTTGTCAATTGAGGATGTGTTTGAATCATGAGAGTTTTGTTCCACATCGGTGTCCTGTCCAAGTTGTGATTTGTTGGCCAAAGTCAAGATCACTTCTTGTCCATCGACATTGATTACGCAACTTTCCTTGTCAAGGGTCCCGCTTAACTGGAATCATTAGGTTTGTTGTGCCAAAGCCAAGGCTTAGTTGATTCAGAGGAAATGGTTAGGAAAATGTATTGGATACATTAACGTATGTATTAGATATATATGTTTCGGACTTGGATGTCCACCTACCGGATCTAGGAATTGGATGGGATCCAATTGATCTTCGAGATCTACCTAGTTAAATATCATACAACTTGTTGGCCAAAGTCAAGGTTGTGTGTTATTTAACGGGATCCTAGCCCACTAGGAAATTGGATTTCCCGAGTACTCAACAGAGGGTTAGAGACTTGTAGAAAATAGTGGGAGGCTAGTATTGAGTTTGCAATTTCATTCAGATACTTAGCTTTACGCGTTTACAAAATTTATTTCGTCAATTTTTAACATTAGTTGGACTAATAAAATGTTATTTTTCTTGTAACAGTTTGACTGTACCCATTTTATCGTTAACTAGATAGTTGGACTATCGTAGTTAAGATGGCTAGCAAGGTAAATGTCCGTGACATCATCATGGGTGACAATGTCTTTAAGGGGACAAACTTTGCTGATTGGGAAATGAACCTAAGGATAGTCCTTGGGGCGAGAGGATACTGTATACGATTCAGAGACCTCTCGGGCCTAAGCCCACTGAGCCACTTGAGCTGGAGTTATGGAAAACTCACAGTGATGATTGTGACACGGCTCAATCGATCATGCTTGCTTCAATGACTCAACACTTTCGTCGCCAAAATAGGGACTTGGATCCTTATAATATGATGGCAAGATTGCAAGATCTTCACCGCACTAATAAGCGGATGGCGAGGTACGAGTTGGTGAAGAGAATCTTTCACACCCGTATGACTGATGGTAGTTCTGTTGAGGTCCATGGGACTCAAATGATAGCCGATATTGATGAACTGGCTAATATGGGTATAGTCTTGGAGTCTGAGCTGGCTATAGATGTACTTCTACAGTCACTACCCGATACTTGGAAACAGATTGTCATCAACTACAAACTGATGAATTCGGATGACACTCTTGGAGAGTTTGTTGTCAATTCTCAAGGAGTCAGAGAAAGAACTTCTGAAAGGCAACAAGCGCGAGGCGCACTTTGCAACAACATCTCAAACGCCGAAAGCTGGGCTCAAGGCAACTGGGGGTGTAAAGAAGAAGAAGCATAAGAACAAAGGCAAGGCCAAGTCAACAAAGGCTTCTGGGAAGCCAAGGGACAAGTCTCAAGATGTTTGCCTGAAATGCGGCAAAAGAGGTCACTGGAAGCGTGACTGCCGCATGAACAAGGGACATAAGGAGGACATACAGGCGGGAAAGGCTCCGGCCTCAGGTATGTTTGTTATTGAGATAAATATGACTACTTCCAGTCTTAATAAAAATTGGATTTTTGATTCTGGCTGTGGTTCTCATATTTGTACTGATGTGCAGGATCTGCATGATAGCAGGAGACTGGCTTCGGGGGAGGTAGATCTACGAGTTGGAAATGGAACTTCTGTTGCTGTTTTGGCCGTAGGCACTATTGTTTTGGAACTGCCCTCGGGGCATGTACTTAAACTAAATAACTGTTATTTTGTTCCTAGTTTAACTAGGAATATTATTTCTGTATCTTTGTTAACCCAAACAGGGTACACTTTTGTATTTAAAAACACCAGGTGTTATTTATATATGAATGATGCAGAAATTTGCAGTGCTGATGCAAATAATGGTCTTTATATTTTGAATATAAATGAATCTCCCAAATGTAAAATAACAAACAAAAGCTCAAAATGAGTAATCCAAAAGAAGAAACTTATTTGTGGCATTGTCGTCTGGGACACATCAACAAGACTCGCATATCCACACTTTCGAAGAGTGGGTACTTGGACGGATTTGATCCAAATTCATATGACGTCTGCGAATCTTGTTTATTAGGCAAAATGCCTAAATCACCTTTTAGTGGTAAAGGTGAACGCGCCACTGAACTGTTAGCCCTCGTTCATAGTGACGTTTGTGGGCCCATGTCTAGCCAGGCTAGAGGTGGATATCGATACTTCGTAACCTTTACGGATGATGCATCACGTTATGGTTATGTGTATCTAATGATGCACAAGTCGGAAACTTTTGAGAAATTCAAAGAGTTTCGACACGAAGTTGAAAAACAAACAGGCAAGAGTATTAAAACATTACGGTCGGACCGTGGTGGCGAATACTTAAGTAATGAGTTTCAAGATTACTTGAAAGAATATGGTATTCTTTCACAATGGACTCCTCCTGGAACACCACAATTAAATGGTGTGTCTGAACGGAAACCGTACCTTGCTTGATATGGTAAGGTCGATGATGAGTCGCACTGAGCTGCCTATATCCTTCTGGGGACATGCATTAGAAAGTGCAATCCTTATTTTGAATAGGGTTCCGTCAAAATCTGTAGAACAGACTCCGTATGAGATATGGACAGGAAAGAAACCAGGTTTCTCATTCCTGAAGATTTGGGGTTGCTGGGCATACGTCAAACGTTTGGAAGGTACCAAACTTGAACCCAAATCAGATAAATGCCTATTTGTTGGATATCCTAAGGAAACCAAAGGATATTACTTCTATAACCCAAAAGAGAACAAAGTATTTGTTGTCTCTACATGCGGTTTTCCTTGAGAAGGAATTCCTAAATGCAGTGTTTAGTGGGAGGAAAGTAGAACTCGATGAAAGTCGTAGTGATACTGTTCCTGGCAATGAATCAAGAACGGAACATGAACAGTCCATCCAGGATGAGACTGAACCACAATCTTCAGTTACACAAGGACTACGTAGGTCGGAGAGAGTCAGGGTAATACCTGAGAGGTATGGATTCCTGATCTCACCTCATGTAGATATTAATCTTATTGAGGATACTGAACCGGCTACGTATGAGGAAGTGATACAGGGTATCGAATCCACTTTATGGCAAGAAGCCATGAAGGCCGAAATGGATTCCATGTATACCAACCAAGTTTGGACACTGGTTGATGCACCAGAAGGCGTAAAGCCTATTGGATGCAAATGGGTCTTCAAGAAGAAGACAGACATGGATGGCAACGTACAAACGTACAAAGCTAGGCTCGTAGCGAAGGGGTATCGTCAACAACTTGGAGTTGATTATGACGAAACTTTCTCACCCGTTGCCATGATTAAATCCATTCGGATAATGCTTGCAATAGCTGCATATTACGATTACGAAATATGGCAGATGGACGTTAAAACCGCTTTCCTTAACGGAAACCTGTTGGAGGATGTTTATATGCAACAACCTAACGGTTTTATCGCACCAAGACTTGCAAACAAGGTTTGTAAGTTAAATCGGTCCATTTATGGACTGAAGCAAGCATCGAGGTCATGGAACCAACGTTTTGATGAGGTCATAAAAGAATATGATTTCATTCAAAACGTAGATGATCCTTGTGTATATAAGAAGGTTAGTGGGAGTGCACTGAATTTTATTGTCCTTTATGTCGACGATGTATTGCTTATAGGCAATGACATTCCCATGTTAACGTCGGTGAAAGCTTGGCTTTCATTGAAATTCTCCATGAAAGATCTGGGAGAAGCAGCTTTTATTCTAGGAATAAAGATCTACCGGGATAGATCTAGAAAGCTACTTGGACTCTCCAGAGTACATATATTGATAAAGTGTTGAAGAGATTCAACATGGATCAGTCCAAGAAGGGACTGTTGCCAACATCACATGGCGTCTTTCTATCTAGGGACATGTGTCCTAAAACACAAGATGAGAGAGACAACATGAGTCGGACTCCGTTCGCCTCGGCAGTCGGATCGATCATGTATGCCATGATATGTACACGACCTGATGTGTCCTATGCTTTGAGCATGTGCAGTCGATATCAGGCCGATCCAGGACAGGATCACTGGATGGCGGTTAAGAATATCCTTAGGTATCTTAAAAGAACTAAGGATGTTTTCTTAATCTATGGAGATGGAGAACTTGAGGTATCTGGGTATACCGATGCAAGTTTCCAAACCGACAGAGACGACTTCAAGTCGCAAACCGGGTACATATTTTGCTTGAATAACGGAGCAGTGAGCTGGAAATCTTCCAAGCAAGATACTGTTGCCGATTCAGCAACTGAAGCGGAGTACATTGCAGCAGCTGAAGCAGCAAAAGAGGCAGTTTGGATCCGAAAATTCCTAATTGGATTAGGAGTAGTTCCGTTAGCAGCTGAGCCCGTTCCATTGTATTGTGACAATAGCGGGGCTATAGCACAGGCTAAGGAACCAAGGTCTCATCAACGATCCAAACATGTTCTTCGACGATTCCATCTGATTCGAGAGATCATACATCGTGGCGATGTGAAGATCGAGAAGATCGCATCAGAGGATAATATTGCAGATCCGCTGACGAAGGCTATTCCTCGGGAAAAGTTTGAGCGACATGTACATAGTTCAGGTATTAGATGCTTGAGTGACTGGCTATAGGCCAAGTGGGAGATTGTTAGACAGTAATGACCCATAGCGTCACTATTTTGTAAATGATATTGTATTATTGTACAAAATTAACTATGTAGTAATGAAATTGCCTTTTACCGTTTTGTAATTTATTTACTTTGATATATAAATGGTAAAAGTCCCTATGATTAGTTCCGGATTGTGATGATATGAGACAGTATCAATCCATAAAGGTTTAATCATTAAATATCCCTAGTCGTAGTATTATCGAGATTGGACATCGATAATGCGGAATAGACTAGTACTACTGCACTTGTGCATGTTGTGAGGGCACAACGGCATAGTTCTCATATATTTAAGTATTGGATACTTATGCAAGTGCGGTAGGAGGTTTGTTTTAACCGATGGTACGGAAAACAGCTTCGCTCTGGATAGACCCCGCGGAGTCCCATTGGTAGTATGTCTGCGTGTCTATGGGAGTCCGCTTCAGGGTAGGTGCATATGATCTTAACCTGAGATTTGCATCGCTAGTACTTACGACAATCGGTAAAATTTAGGTTTGGTGGTCCAGGGCTTTAACGGGTTCTGTGTATACCTCTTCTGGGTTTATCGAGAATCGTAGTGTACTGGGTGTGATGTCAAGATGGAAGTATCACTTCAGACATATGGAGATGATGATCGCGAGGGATACAGAACTAGTACTCTATAATGGTTGCAACCATCGGGATAATATGACTAGGTCAGGATTATCCGATTCAAAGAGACTGGTTGCTTGATGTCCGATATGTGTATCGTACGGGGCAGACACATCTCCAGCCCCAGGCCTTACATGTGATCATCCGATACTGGTTCGATATACACTATACTACGGTATACTACGCCTGTTATAGATCTAATATTCCAGTAAGAATATTTCTAGAGAATTGGGTAGGCATGGCGTTTTTCTAGAAGCTAACCTTGTCTTGTAAATCGGTAAAAACGTAGTACTTGGTACGTACGTGTTCGAATAGTTCGACAACCGGATTTACTGCCAACATATCTAGAGGTCTCTTGGGTCGCTTCCCGAAGATTCACCAATGACGTATGATTCAAACTCGATTAATCTTGGATTAATTACGGAGAGACTTTATCTTGGATAAAGTACTATATAAAGAGAGAGAACGATTAATTTAGAATTAATCGTAAATTATTATATTCGATATAATAATCGGAATTCGATTTCGACGCGAAATTGAAATTAGATTTTAATTCGGGCAAACGAGTTAATTTAGAATTAATTCGTTAGCGACGTAAATAATAATTTCGCTAGGCGCAATTATTTATTTAAATTCGATTTAATTAACGTCGCGACGTAAGCTCGGTATTTCGGAAATATCGAACCCGAACGCGTGAGTGCACGTGGGCCCACTTTCATTTGGAAACGTGTGGGGCCCACATGACACTTGTCATTATTTGCATTATTTAATCAAGATGTATTGCATGAAGATAGTGTACAAAGCACTCAAGGGTATTGCATGGAAATTGAGTGTTAGACACTCTAAGTCTTTGCATGGTTTGTGTCATAAGTATATTATTATTTAATATAATTATGACATAAATATAAATTGATTTTTGAGACAAAAATCAAATCCTCCTCTCCCTCTCTAATTACCGAAACAGTGAGCTCTCAAAGCTCTCTCCAATTCTTCATTTGTTTTGTGGCAAGACAAGAAGAAAGTGTGCTTGTTTGGAACTCTAACACACAACTTTGGCTAGCAACATCAAGGGATCATACAAGGTGTTATGGGAAACTCATCTTAGAGCTTGGAAGGATCAAACTTTGCTTGGAGCATTTCTTTTCATCTTGGCCGAATCCTCCACTGCACAAAGGAGCAACATTTGTTTCATCCATTGCATCCACATTCCGTTTTTGTGAGTATTGTTCCGCCATTACTTCAATGTAGTTCATTCTTATATATTTTGCTTGTTTTTGATCTTGGGACATGGTTTTAGATTCCTAACAGGCCAAAGTCAAGATTGTGTGATATTTACGGGATCCTAGCCACTAGGAAACACTTTCCCGAGTACTCGATAGAGGGTTAGAGGCTCGCCGAAAATAGGGGAGGGCAAGAATTAAATTTGCAATATTCGTTTATTACTTGCCATACGCGCTCAAACAATATCATTCGTCAATAAATTAAATGTTAGTTGACTAATATTTAAAGGTGTTTTAATTAATAGTTGGACTATATTCAAACATTTCATTTATAGTTGATTATATAATTGGATTATAGTAATCAATGTATTTGATTTAATTAAATTACAGTTGATTAAATGGTTGGACTATTGTAATCATTATATAAAAGGTACCGAAATGTGATTAAATAGTTGGACTATTTGAATCAAGATAAAATTGAAAGATTGACATTTAAAACATAAATCCTAGGGAAAAATGTATTTAAATGGTCTATTTTCAAATGGGAATAATTTTAGGATGGTCCTGGAAATAATAAGTTACTTTTAGTTGATAAAATAACATATTAGGCTTAAGCCCGGAGTTAAGCAAATAGTCGAGCATAATCTTTGGAAGATTTGTGATGATAACTTAAGTGCTTAATCATTTACTTACCGCAATAGACTCCTTAATTTCTGAATCAGAACTAAGGATTAGATCCTTAAAGTTTGATAAAGAAATGGAAGGATCTTCATAAATCTATCTATACTTAGATTTAGAAGTACTAAAATTGCATAATAACTCTGTTGGTTTCTATTAAGGTCCCAAGATCAATAAAAGCATGAATATGTGCGAATACAACGAAGAAGTTACAGAATACTCACATCGATCGGTTTGAGCGACGCGGCAAGCAACGAAAAACATTTTCTGCCTTGGACTGCATTCGGCAGTGAGCATATCACAGCCCACTGGTTTCGGTTTTTGCCTCCAAATTTTGAGCTCCAAGCTTCGTCAAACGATTCCCGTCTCATTGGTGGACTTCCCTATCACCTTCGCATGTCTCGTAAGTGTGCTAGCACTTGAGATTTTGCCACAAAATCCCACTTATTGCTTCCCACTACTACGATTTTGAAGAAACCAGTGAACAAATAATGCCCGAAGGTCGTGAAGAAGAGAGAAGATGGAATGAAAAGAGAGAGTTGTGTTTGTTGGTTCCAAATTTGTGTATAAATACACACATTTGAATTTCAAATGCATTTGCCATGAATTTGGATTTCAAAAGTCAAGCCATAAAGGGCTCCAACCACCAACATCACTCAATCACATCAATCACAAGTTGTCAAGTCACATCACTCAAGTGACAAGTGATTTGACGCTTATGCGACTAGCGATTTGACGCTTGATTTGACTTGCGTGCCGCACTCGAATTCAAAATTGCATGCGCTCGCAATAATCATGGGCTCGGTTTGCTAACCGAATTAATTCTAAATTAATTCGTTCGCCCGAATTAAAATCTAATTTTAATTGCGCGTCGAAATCCAATTTCGTTTAATATATCGAATATATTAATTTCTCGATTAATTACAAATTAATCGTTATCTCTCTTTAATTGATATTTTATCCCAAATAAAATATCTCCGCAATTAATCCCAGATTAATTTTCTCTCTCTTCTAATTAATCCCAGATTAATTTAGAGTGCGAGTCATACGTCATCAGTGAATCTTTGGGAAGCGACCCTTGAGATCCCCAGATATGTTGGCAGTAAATTCGGTCGTCAGACTATCCGAACTCATAAGTACCTCGTAATACGTTTATACCGATTTACAAGACAAGGTTGCCTCTAGCAAAGCGCCATGCCTACCCAATTCTCCAGAAATTCCTTACAGGAATAAAGGATCTATATCAGGTGTATTATACGTAGTATTGCGTATTCTATCCAGTATCGAATGATCACGTGCTAGGCCTGGGGCTGGAATTGTGTCTGCCCCGTAAGAACACATGTCGGATTCTGGTAACTAGTCTCTATAATAGGCTAAACATGACCTAGTCATAATATCCCGATAGCTGCAGCATTTAAGAGAACCAGTCCCGTATCCTACGTGACCATCATCTCCATATGACTGGAGTGATACTTCCGTCTGACATCACAACCAACAACTACGACGATTCTCAATATACCCAGCTGGCGTACACAGAACCTGTTAAAGTCCGGGACGACCGCAACCAAAGTATATTGATTATCGCAAGTATTAGCGGTGCAAGTCTCAGGTTAAGACCAAATACATCTACCCTGATTTCGGACTTCATAGACACATAGTCATACTACCAATGGAATTCCGAGGGGGTCTATCCAGAGCGAAGCTGTTTCCCGTACCATCGGTAAACACAACCTCCTATACACTTGCATGAGTATCCTATACCCAAATATATGAGAACTATGCCATTGTGCCCTCACAACGCGCACAAGTGTAATACTAGTCTTTTACGTATTTATCGATGTCCAATCTCGATAATACTCTGACTAGGGATATTTAATGATTTATCCTTCGGGACTGATACTGTCTCATATCATTCTCCGTCCAGGAACAAATCATAGGGACCTCCTATCATTTATACATCAGGTGATCTAATCACAAATGATAAGTGCAATCTCCTTTGTCACATAGTTAATTTGTATAACAACACCATGATCTGTACAAATAGTGACGCTATGGTCATAATTGTCCAACAATCTCCCACTTGGCCTATAGCCAGTCACTCGAGTGTCTTACACCCGAACTATGTACGGTTGGCTCAAACTGCTGAGAAAAGGCTTTCGTCAGCGGATTTGCATGATTATCGTCTGATGCGATTTATACGATCATCCATCGCCACGATGTATGATCCGAACGAATCAGATGAATATCGAAGTATGTATCTGGATCGTTGATGAGACCATTAATTCTTTAGCCTGTGCAGACGCCTAGCTCAGCTGCTAACAGAACTATATCTAATCTAATTAGATTTGTTTATCGACCCAGAAGGCTTCTATTGCTGCCTCAGCTGCAGCAATAACCCGCATTTATTGTTTTTATACGGTAACAGTATCTTTCTTGGAAGATTTCCAACTCACTGTTCCGTTATTCAAACTTTGTAGTACCGTTTATGACTTATAGTCATTTTTATCGGTGTAGGAAACTTGCAGTAGTGATCCCAGTCACTTCAAGTTCTCATTTTCCACAGATTAAGACACAACCTTAGTTCTCTAAGATACTATCGGATGTTCTTAACATCAATCCAGTGACTATCACTTGGATTGGCCTGTTTGTGAATCCATATTCTCAAAGCGTATGAGACACCAGGTCAAGTACATTTTTAAATGTACGAGTTTCTCGGAGATTTTCTCGAAAGCCAAGCTTTCACCGATTGTTTATATGGGAATATCATTTCCAAGAAATGACATATTATCATTATTTTATAGGACAGCCACTGTCAGTGCGCTCCCACTAACCTTCTTATATACACAAGAATCATTTCATTTTTGAATTAAATCATAAACCATTATGATTACATCAAAATGATAATTCCTAGAACCTATGCTTGCTTCATTCCAAACATGGATCGAATAACCCGCAAACCTTGTTTGCTAGTTTTGGTACGATAAAACCACAGGATGTTGTAAACATCCTCCAAAAGGTTTCCTTTTTAGGAAAACGATTTTCCCGTAAGCTGTCATATTTCATAAGTGAAATATGCAGCGTTAGCAAGCATTATCCAAATGGATTTACCGTGGCAACAGTTAAAGGTTGAATCGTAATCACACAATGTTGATAACGATACCTTTCTGCTACAAGCCTAGCTTTATACGTTGGTATGTTGCCTTCCATGTACGTCTTTCTTGAAGACTTATAAAGTACCAATAGGCACAATGCCTTGTGGTACATCAACTATTGTCTAAACATAGTTGATATAGATGGAATCCATTTCGGACTCATGACACTTTGTCATAATAGGGAGTCGATACCTTGTATCACTTCCTCGTACGTAGTCAGTTGGTATACCTTAAAAGATTGACATATTTATGAGGTGAGATTAGAAACCCATACCCCAGGTTGTTTTCTGACTCTCTCTGACTACGCGGTTCTTGTGTATACGAAGATTAATGGTAATAGTTTCATCCTTGATGAACTATTTGTGTTCCATTAGGATTCGGTGCCTTGAACAGTATTACTCTGATTTCATCGAGTTTTACTATCCTCCCACTTACCACTGCATATCGGTATTCCTCTTAGGAAAACCGCATGGTGAGCAACAATCTAATTATTCTCTTGTGAGATGTATAAGTACTATACTTTGGTATCCCTAGGATAACCTACAATTGGAACTTATCCTATTTGGGTTTTAGTTTGGTATCATCCAAACGTCTGCATAGCATACCCAAATTATCAGGAATGAGAAACCCGGTTTCTTTCCCGTTCATATCTAATATGAAATCTGTCAAACAGATTTTAATGGAACCTTATTCAAAATAAGTTCTACACTGTTAATGCTTATCCGTTGAAGGAAATTGTAGCTCAGAGCGACTCATTATTAACCTTATCATGTCCAACAAAATTCGGTTACTCTGTTCGGACACACCGTCAAACTGACGTATTCCGGGAGGAGTCCTCATTGAAAGAATACTATACTCTTTCAAGTATGTAAGAAACATATTGCTTAAGTATTTTCCATTACGGTCTTACCGTGACGGTATAATACTATAGCCGATCTGTTTGTCTATTCCGTGTCGAAAACTCTAAAAGTTTCCGATTTGTGTTTCAAAAGAGACACATGACCATAACGCGATGCCACATCCGTAAGGTCACGAAATATTTACATCCACCTCTAGCCTAGCTAGACAAGGGCCCATTTGCTCTACTATGAACTAGGGCTAACAGATTGGTGGCATTTACACTTTTACCAAGTAAATAGTAATTTAGGCACTTTGCCCAATAAACTAGATTCGTAGACTTTATTTGAATAGAATCAAATTAGTCCGAGTACCCACTCTTCAAAAGTGTGGATATACGAGTCTGGTTTAATTGTGTCCCAGACAACAATGCCACAATATGTTTCTTCTGATCAAATCAGTTTGAGCTGTTTGTTTGTCATGTTAATGTTTGAGATATATTTATATTAAAAATATAAATTCTGTTATTCACATCTAATGTGTTTATCTCAATGTCATCTTTATATAATAAAACACTTTAGTGTTCTAGAATATAAAGGTTCACCCGCAGCAACGGGTTAACACTGATATAGAGATAATATATCTAGTCAAAATACTTACATTATAACAGTTTCCTAATTTAAGTACACACCGAAGGTAGTTCCTAAACTTAGGTATCTACGGTTAAAACAGCGACTTTCGTCCCGTTTTCAATTCGCAGATAAATCTCTATTGAAGTCAGTATCTTTTTATAACAGATTCTGAACATCAATATATATTTATGTATCACACTAAGTATCTAAAATCAATTTTAATACTAGTAGTGAAATATTTATGACAAACATATTTGAAGTCAGAGCCTTGCTCGTCTTCAATTCCTTCATGTCTGCTTTGTCCAAACGGCAGTAACGCTTCCGCGATCCCGTTTGCCACATTTAGGCAGACATTTTGGGATGTGTCATTTATCTTCCCAGAAGATTATAATGATTTTGCCTTTGCCAGTTTCAACACTCCAGAAGCCTTTGGCCAAGCCTTGGCCATTCTAGAATATCGAAGTAAGGTGCGCCTTACGCTACTTGTCTAATTGCAAACTTTGACTTTATCTCTTTGAGAATAGTAATTAACTCTCCAAGAGTTTAGTTATTATTGCAATTTTAGTACTTCTAAAATCTAAGGATAGATCTTTGAAGATCCTTCAATTTCATTATCATACTTTAAGGATCTAATCCTTAGTTCTGATCAAGAAATTAAGGAGTCTACTGCGACAAGCTTAATGGATTAAGCACTAAAGTTATCATCACATAAATCTTCCAAAGATTATGCTCTACTATTTGCTTAACTCCGGGCTTAGGCATAATATATTATTTTATCAAATAAAATAACTTATTATTTTCCATGACCATCCTGAAATTATTCCCAATTTGAAAATTAAACCATTTAAATACATTTTCCCTAGGATTATGTTTTAAATGTCAATCTTTCAATTTTATCTTGATTTTAATAGTCCAACTATTTAATCAATGATTAAGGTACTATTTATTATAATGATTACAATAGTCCAACTATTTAATCAACTATAATTTAATAGATTAAAATCAATTATATTGATTACTATAATCCAATTATAAAATCAACTATAATGAATAGTTTGAATATAGTCCAACTATTAATAAAACAACAATTTAAATATTAGTCCAACTAACATTTAATTTATTTGACGACGAATGATATTTGTTTGAGCGCGTATGGCAAGTAATTAAACGAGTATTGCAAATTCAATTCTTGCCTCCCACTATTTTTCGGCGAGCCTCTAACCCTCTGTCGAGTACTCGGGAAACCGTGTTTCCTAGTGGGCTAGGATCCCGTTAAATATCACACAATCTTGACTTTGGCCAACAAATTGTATGATAATTAACTAGGTAGATCTCTAAGATCGATTGGATCCAATCCAATTCCTAGATCCGGTAGGGGGACATCCAAGTCCGAAACATATATCTTATATATGCCAATACATCCAATGTATTACCTAACCTTTTTCCTCTGAATCAACTAAGCCTTGGCTTTGGCACAACAAACTTAGTGATCCCAGTTAAGCGCGACCCATTGACCATGGAAAGCTTCGTAATCAATGTCGATGGACAAGAAGTGGTCTTGACTTTGGCCAACAAACCACAACTTGGACAAGACACTGATATGGAACAAAGCCTTCGTGATTCAAACACATCCTCGACAGACAAAGGCCTTGACTTTGGCCAACAAGCCAATGCCAGTCTCGGATCTTGAGTGAGAATCACTCAATGGAAAGAAAGACGCTTAATATTTTGCGAGGGTTTTTCGAGTGCAAATTGGCAACCAATTTATTATCTTTGTTAAGGTCTCATCATCATACACCCTTAAACATGCATTCTAAACACATAATAAAGCGCGTATAAATAAATAATAATGATATGCGGATGGATACTTTACACAATGATCCTAGATCAAATCTCTCCATTTCTCTCTCCCGCTAGCACATGTATTACTTCTACCGTTACACTACACTTCTAAAGAAACCTCATTTACATTGAGGGGAATAGGTGAGAAGAGAATACAAAGAATGAGGAGGTAATAAGGCTGGACACGCAGGTCCAATTAATAAATCAAATTTATTACAACAATTTCTAAAATTGTCCCACCCATCTAATATCCATCCGATATACATTATTCATGCATCGCAACCATGTATTCACACAAGCATGTTATCAATCAATCTAATCAAATTAATTAATCTGATAATTAGTGATCATCCAATGTTCAAACAACGATTTGATTTTGCTCGAGTCAAACTCGTTTTGCGAATAAGTACTCAAAGTACAAATTCTCGAATTAAATTAAACTACATCATTAAATCCAATTTAATATGCATTCAATTCTAATTCTTTTATTTAATTCCAAATTAAACATTACACTTTAATAATAAACATTTACGACTTAAATTCCAAATTTAATCGTTACGGGTCTCAAAGCCCGATTAACGTCCAACGTCAATTTAATTAAAGTCCAATGGGCTTTTAATTAATTTCTTAAGGAGTGGACTTTTGGTCAACTCGGGTCAAACCGATAACCAAAGTCCAATCCGGGAGTTACCCCATAAGCCCATAAATCAATTTTGGCCCATTAGGCCCAATTAAACTTTAAAGGTCAATTAAGTCGCATTTGGGCTTTATGGAAGCGGTTTTGGGCCAATTGGATCCAACCAATTTTGCCTAAACCCAACTTTGTACAACAAAGCCCAACAAGCCCATTACAACACTAAAGCCCAAATCCAATTTAAGGCCCAAATATTAAAAATAAAAAAATTCCAAATTCATATTTAATTAACCAAAGTGTATTACACAATTAATTACCAAATTAACATTTCCAAAACAACCATTAGCCTAATTAATCATGCTCTTTAATATTAAATCATGTCCAACATAATTTAATTTAAATCAAACCTAAACATGCTTTATCATTTCGGCAATGAATTTGTGTCTGATTGAATTCAATCAATTGATTCCACAATCGACATTAAATCACATTCCTCAATCGTTCAAGTCATACAAAATCAACGAAACAAAAATCACCAAGAAATAAGGGCTTCATACTCTCGGGTTTTAGGGTTTATTATCCAAATTACAAATCAATCCAATTGAATAAATCAACATTAAATAACATTCCCTAATGATTTCCAACACATCTAATGAATCAAAAATCAAAATCACCAAGACATATAGGATCACCAACCATTCGGCCAACACATCCATTGGGGGAAAAATTGTTCCAAACCATTTTCTTGAAATTGATCCAATCAAACTTCAATTCAAACACATTTAAGCATATTCATTCATCCAATTTCACAAAATCATGCTCAAATGATTTTACCCAAATTTTAACCCTAAATCCATTTCATGCTCAAACCTTGCTCTAGATGCCATTGTTGTTTCTATTAAGGTCCCAAGATCAATAATAAGCATGAAATATGTGCGAATACAAATCGAAGAAGTTGCGGAATACTCACATCGATCGGTTGAGCGATGCGGCAAGCAAACGAAAACCTATTTTTCTGCCTTGGACTGCATTCGGCAGTGAGCAGATCACAGCCCACTGGTTTCGGTTTTTGCCTCAAAATTTTGAGCTCCAAGCTTCGTCAAACGATTCCCGGCTCATGGGTGGACTTCCCTATAACCTTCGCATGTCTCGTAAGTGTGCAAGCACTTGAGATTTTGCCACAAAATCCCACTCATTGCTTCCCACTGCTCACGGTTTTGGAAGAAACCAGTGAACAAAAATGCCCCAAGGGCGTGAAGAAGAGAGAAGATGAGAGAAAGAGAGAGTTGTGTTTGTTGGTTCCAAATTTGTGTATTAAAACACACAATTTGAATTTCAAATGCATTTGCCATGAATTTGGATTTCAAAAGTCAAGCCATAAATGGCCCAACCACCCAACTCACACAATCACATCAATCACAAGTTGTCAAGTCACATCACTCAAAGTGACAGTGATGACGCTTGATGCGACTAGCGATTTGACGCTTGATTTGACTTGCGTGTCGCACTCGAATTCGAAATACGAATGCGCTCGCAAATAATCTCAGGCTCGGGTTCGCTAATTCCAAATTAACGAATTTTCCGTTGCGTCGTAATTAAATGATTACGCCTAGCGAAATCACTATTCATGTCGCTAACGAATTAATTCTAAATTAATTCGTTCTCCCGAATTAAAATCTAATTTTAATTCCGCGTCGAAATCCAATTCGTTTAATATATCGAATATATTAATTTCTCGATTAATTCCAAATTAATCGTTATCTCTCTTAATTGATATTTGATCCCAGATAAAATATCTCCGCAATTAATCCCAGATTAATTTTCTCTCTCTTCTAATTAATCCCAGATTAATTTAGAGTGCGAGTCATACGTCATCGGTGAATCTTTGGGAAGCGACCCATGAGATCCCTGGATATGTTGGCAGTAAATTTGGTCGTCGGACTATCCGAACACGTAAGTACCTCGTACTATGTTTATACCGATTTACAAGACAATGATGGCCTCTAGCAAAGCGCCATGCCTACCCAATTCTCCGGAAATATCCTTACAAGAATAAAGGATCTATATCAGGCGTAATATACGTAGTATTACGTATTTCTGTCCAGTATCGAATGATCACGTGCTAGGCCTGGGGCTGGAATTGTGTCTGCCCCATACGAAACACATGTCGGATGTCTGGTAACTAGTCTCTATAATCGGATAAACATGACCTAGTTATAATATCCTGATAGCTGCAACATTTAAGAGAATCAGTCCCGTATCTTATGTGACCATCATCTCCATATGACTGAAGTGATACTTCTGTCTTGACATCACACCCAAAACACTACGATTCTCAATATACCCAGCATTGGCGTACAGAGAACCTGTTAAAGTCCTGGATGACCGCAACCAAAGTAAATTGATTGTCGTAAGTATTAGCGGTGCAAGTCTCAGTTAATTCCAAATACACCTACCCTGATTTCGGACTTCCATAGACACATAGTCATACTACCAATGGAATTCCGAGGGGGTCTATCCAGAGCGAAGCTGTTTCCCGTACCATCGGTAAAACATAACCTCCTATTACACTTCCATGAGTATCCTATACCCAAATATATGAGAACTATGCTGTTGTGCCCTCACAAAGCGCACAAGTGTAATACTAGTCTTTTACGTATTTATCGATGTCCAATCTCGATAAAAATCTGACTAGGGATATTTAATGATTTATCCTTCGTGGACAGATACTGTCTCATATCATTCTCCGTCCAGGAACAAATCATAGGGACCTCCTATCATTTATACATCTAGGTGATCTAATCACAAATGATAAGAGTGCAATCGTTTTTGTCACATAGTTAATTTGTACAACAACACCATGATCTGTACAAATATTGACACTATGGGTCATAATTGTCCAACAAACTCTTGGAGAGTTAATGACTATTCTCAAGGAGACAAAGTCAAAATTTGCAATTAGGCAAGTAGCGCAAGGCGCACCTTACTTAGATATTCTAGAAACCCAAGGCTTGGCCAAAAGGCTTCTGGAGTGTTGAAATTGGGAAAGGCAAAATCATTATAATCTTCTAGGAAGAAAAATGACATATCCTAAAATGTCTGCTTTAATTGTGGCAAACGGGATCGCGGAAGCGTGACTACCATTTGGACAAAGCAAGGCTCTGATTTCAAATATGTTTGTCATCATTATGTTCACTACTAGTATTAAAATTAGATTTTAAATAATTAATGTGGAACATAAAATATATATATATATATATTGATATTCAGAATCTATTTTGAACAAGATACTGACTTCAATAGAGATTAATCTGTGAATTGAAAACGGGACGAAAGTCGTTATTTTAACCGTAGATACCTAAGTTTAGGAACTACCCTCGGGTGTGTACCTAAATAGGGAAACTGTTATAATGTAACTAGTTTGACTAGAAACAGTATCTCTATATCAGTGTTTAACCCGCTGCTGCGGTGAACCTTTATATTCTAGAACACTAAAGTGTTTCATTATATAAAGATGATAATGAGATAAACACATTAGATGTGAATAACAGAATTATATTTTGAATATAAATAAATCTCATAAATATAACATGACAAACAAATAGCTCAACTGATTTGATTAGAAGAAACTTAATTGTGGCATTGTTGTCTGGGACACAATTAAACAAGACTCGTATATCCACACTTTTGAAGAGTGGGTACTAGGACTGATTTGATTCCATTCAAATAAAGTCAACGAATCTAGTTTATTTGGCAAAGTGCCTAAAACAATATTTACTTGGTAAAAGTGTAAATGCCACCAATCTGTTAGCCCTAGTTCATAGTGAAGCAAGTGGGCCCATGTCTAGCTAGGCTAGAAGTGGATTTGAATATTTCGTGACCTATACGGATGTGGCATCACGTTATGGTTATGTGTTTCTATTGAAACACAAATCGGAAACTTTTACAGTTTCGACAAGAAATAGACAAACAGATCGGCTAAAGTATTAAACCGTCACGGTGAGACCGTAATGGAAAATACTTAAGTAATAAGTTTCTTATATACTTAAAAGAGAGTAAAATATTATTTCAATGCGGAATACTCCCGGAACACGTCAGTTTGACGGTCTGTGTCCGAACTGAGTAACCGAATTTTGTTAGACATGATAAGGTTAATCATGAGTCGCTCTGAGCTACCATTTCCTTCACTGGATAAGCATTAGAAAGTACAAAACTTATTTAGAATAAGGTTACATTAAAATCTATTTGACAGATATCATATTAGATATGAACAGGAAAGAAACCAGGTTTCTCATTCCAGAATGTTTGGGATGCTAGGCATACGTTTGGATGATACCAAACTAAAACCCAAATTGGATAAGTGCCAATTGTAGGTTATCCTAGGGAAACCATAAGCATAGTGCTTATACATCTCACAAGAGAACAATGTAATTGTTGCTCACCATACGATTTTCCTAAGAGGAATACCGATATGCAGTGGTAAGTGGGAGGATAGTAAAACTCGATGAAAATCAGAGTAATACTGTTCAAGGCACCGAATCTTAATGGAACATAAATAGTTCATCAAGGATGAAACTATTCCAATAATCTTCGAATACACAAGAACCACGTATGTCGGAAAGAGTCAGGAAACAACCTAGGGTATGGGTTTCTGATCTCACCTCATAAAGATGTCTATCTTATTGGGGTATACCAACTGACTACGTATGAGGAATTGATACAAGGTATCGACTCCCTATTATGGCAAAGTGCCATGATATCCAAAATGGATTCCATGTAAATCAACAAGTTTGGACACTAGTTGTTGTACCGCAAGGCATTGTGCCTAATGGTACTTATAAGTCTCCAAGGAAGACATACATGGATGGCAACATACCAACGTACTAAGCTAGGCTTGTAGCAGAAAGGTATCGTTATCAACATTGTGTTGATTACGATTCAACCTTTTACCTGTTGCCACGGTAAATCCATTTGGATAATGCTTGCTAAAGCTGTATGTTTCATTTATGAAATATGACAGATGAATGGCAAAATCGCTTTCCTGAAAAGGAAACCATTTGGAGGATGTTTACAATATCCTGTCGATTTTGTCGTACCAAAACTAGCAAACAAGGTTTGCGGTTATTCGATCCATGTTTGGATTGAAGCAAGCATAGATTCTTGGAATTATCATTTTGATGTAATCATAATAGCTTATGATTTAATTCAAAACGTAAATGATTATTGTGTATATAAGAAGGTTAGTGGGAGCGCACTGACAATCGCTTTCCTGTAAATAATGATAATATATCATTTCTTGGAAATGATATTCCCATATTACAATCGGTGAAAGCTTGGCTTTCGAGAAAACTCTTCGAGAACTCGTACATTGAAAAATGTACGTGACCTGGTGTCTCATACGCTTTGAGCATATAAAGTCACAAACAGGCCAACCCAGTGATAGTCACTGGATTGATGTTAAGAACATACTTAGTATCTTAAAGAACTAGGGATGCTATCTTAATCTGTGGAGAAGGAGAACTTGGAGTGACTGGGATCACTAATACAAGTTTCATAAACCGATAAAGACGACTTTAAGTCGCAAACGGTACTATACAGTTTGAATAACGGAACAGTGAGCTGTAAATCTTCCAAGCAAGATACTGTTACCGAATAAACAACCAATGCGGGTTATTGCTGCAGCTGAGGCTCCAATAGAATCCTTCTGGGTCGATAATAAATCTAATTAGATTAGATATAATCTATTAGCAGCTGAGCTAGGCTTAAGCACATGCTAAAGAATTAATGGTCTCATCAACGATCCAGATACAAACTTCGATATTTATCTGATTTGGGATCATACATCGTGGCGATGTGATGATCGAATAAATCGCATCAGATGATAATCATATAAATCCGCTGACGAAAGCCTTTTCTCAGCAGTTTGAGCCAACCGTACATAGTTCGGGTGTAAGACACTCGAGTGACTGGCTATAGGCTAAGTGGGAGATTGTTGGACAATTATGACCCATAGCGTCACTATTTGTACAGATCATGGTGTTGTTGTACAAATTAACTATGTGATAAAGGAGTTTGCACTCTTATCATTTGTGATTAGATCACCTAGATATATAAATGATAGGAGGTCCCTATGATTTGTTCCTGGACGGAGAATGATAGAGACAATATCAATCCACGACGGATAAATCATTAAATATCCCTAGTTAGAGTATTATCGAGATTAGACATCGATAAATACGTAAAAGAGTATTAGTATTACTTGTGCGCGTGTGTGAGGGCACAACGACATAGTTCTCATATATTGGGTATAGGATACTCATGCAAGTGTAATAGGAGGTTGTGTTTTACCGATGGTACGGGAAACAGCTTCGCTCTGGATAGACCCCATCGGCAATTTCATTGGTAGTATGACCATGTGTCTATGGAAGTCCAAAATCAGGGTAGGTGTATTTGGTCTTAACCTGAGACTTGCACCGCTAATACTTACGACAATCAATATACTTTGGTTGCGGTCGTCCAGTGCTTTAACAGGTTCAGTGTACGCCAATGCTGGGTATATTGAGAATCGTAGTGTGATGGGTGTGTTGTCAAGACGGAAGTATCACTTCAGTCATATGGAGATGATGGTCACATAGGATACGGTACTAGTACTCTTAAGTACTGCAGTCATCGGGATAAAATGACAAGGTCTTGTTTATCCGATTATAGAGACTAGTTACTAGACATCCGACATGTGCTTCGTACGGGGCAGACACAATTCCAGCCCTAGGCCTAGCACGTGATCATCTGATACTGGACCGACATACGCAATACTACGTATACTACGCCGCCTGATATAGATCCTTTATTCCTGTAAGGATATTTCTGGAGAATTGGATAGGCATGGCGCTTTGCTAGAAGCCAACCTTGTCTTGTAAATCTGTAAAACGTAGTACGAGGTACACGTGTTCAGATAGTCCGACGACCAAATTTACTGCCAACATATCCGGGGATCTCATGGGTCGCTTCCCGAAGATTCACCGATGACGTATGACTCACACTTTTAATTAATCTGGGATTAATAAAATGAGAGAGAAAATTAATCTGGGATTAATTGCGGAGATATTTTATCTGGGATAAATTATCAGTTAAAGAGAGATAACGATTAATTTGGAATTAATCGATTAATTTATATATTCGATATTTTAAACGAAATTGGATTTCGACGCGGAATTGAAATTAGATTTTAATTCGGGCGAACGAATTAATTTAGAATTAATTCGTTAGCGACGTGAATAGTAATTATACTAGGCATGATTATTTAATTAAATTAGATTTAATTACATCGCAACGGAAAATTTGTTAATTTGGCATTAGCGAACCCGAGCTCGGGATTATTTGTGTGCGCATTCGTATTTCGAATTCGAGTGCGGCACGCAAGTCAAATCAAGCGTCAAATCGATAGTCGCATCTAGTGTCACATCATTCGTCAATCAAGTGATGGATGTCTTTCACTTTGAGTGATTGACCCAAGTCACTATTCACTGATTGATGGAGTTGTGATGTGAGTTGATGTTGGTATTTGGCAAGCCATTAATGACTTGATTTTTTGAAAATCAAATTTTTGGTATATGGTAAATTGATTTTAGAAATCAATTAAGTCAAGTCTAATTACAACAACTCTTCTCTTCTCTCTTTATCTCCCTCATCTCGCGCCCAACAGTGTGCTGTTTCTTCTGGTTTTGCCGAGAAGAAGGAAGCATAAATGCTTGATTTTGTGGCAAAATCAAGAGAGCTAGCACTCCGAGAGACATGCGAAGGTGATAGGGAAGTCCACCAATGAGCCGGGAATCGTTCGTCGAAGCTTGCAGTTTGACGAAGGACAAAAACCGAGAAAAAACAGTGAGTAAACTCACTGCCTGACCGGCGTCGTAAACACACACGTATAACGCAAGCGCACGTATCGTTCAAGTAGTATAAAAATATCGATCCCACGAGGACTTAATTCCTACTATGTTATTAGTTGTTGATACTATTTATTTACAAATATCTAATTGAGGGAGAAGTGAATGATTGCTTGAAATGATCTGCTTTGTAGATTTGCTAAATAAATAAATAAAAAAACAAAAGAAAATACTAAGGAAAATAAAAGACTCAAAGATCTAGGGTTGCGAATCTTTCTAATATCTTTTAAAAGATGAGATTAGTAGTTATATCATAGTTAGGTAAATTATTGAATTATTAATCTGAAATACTAAATTATGTAAAAGCCTCTTCCGATGGTCATTTACAAAATACCTAGAATAATCAAATTGAACCATATGTCTATGTCAATTAAATTACCTAGATTCATTAAGATTAAATTACAATTATTGATTACCCCCGCCCGACAGGTATATGTCTATCCTGTAAGGAAATCTATTAAAGGTTTATCTATCCTTAAAGAAGATCGTGGGTTGTTGAGTATAAGGTCTTTAAACTTAAAATCTCTATGTCTAGTTCATTTTAAGTTTTATCTAATCAATTTTATTAGTGATCAGTTAATATAAAGGCATTAAGGTTATGACTCAACAAATAATTCTTTAATTACCCAAACTATAATCTAACCCTTTTTAAATCGGTGATATTAGATTTTATCACAACCTAGATATTTAACTTAGTTACAACACATAACAAAAGCTGATATAAACTTAAAAGACAGAAAATGAAATTGCTGAAAAGTAAAAAAAAGAAATGCTAAGGTAAAAGGAATTAACTTCTACTATTCACTATTTAGATATCTCACAATAATATAATATATAATCTTGTGATATTTTAAACCCAACCGTCCGGAATGGCGGTATCCTGATTAAGTCAAATTCAAATATACCAGCCATAAGGCGGAAACAGAAATATAAACTTAAACCAACCGACCTAGAATGGCGGTATCTTTTATTAATTCAGATTTTAAATAGTTTATATATTATATTTAAGGGAGATTAATCTAAATATTAAAAGTAAAAGAATTACCTTATTACCTCAGCATGGTGAGGTTACTCCCTCATGGAAAAATAGAATTACTACTACAAAGCGTAAATAAAACTGAATAAAAGAAGCAAATAAGAAGAACTCTCTTTTATTTATAGGGATTTCAGAGGAAGAGGTACATTTGAAACTAAAAATTCGAAATCTATTTATAGGCAAAAAAATCTAATTTATTATTATTATTTTTCTGATTTTTATTTTTTTATTATTTTTCTGATTTTTATTTTTTTATTATTATTTTTTTGGATCGCTGAATTTTCGACACGTGGCATGGTGTGCTAAAAATGACGGCTCGTTGAATCTTTGACACGTGGCATGGTGGTAAATTACTAAAACACCCTCGGTGTCGAGATGCCCAAAATTACCAAAATACCCTTTTCGCCAAATTTCACAATTTTGCTCCAAATCACCTCCAGAATATCTTGAAACTTTATTTTGGTGTCGGAATGCCAAAATTACCAAAATTTGTGTCGGGACGTCCAAAATTACCAAAATACCCTTTTTGCCAATTTCACCAAATTTCACAGTTTTGCTTCAAATCACCTCCAGAATGTCCTGAAACTTTATTTATCTACAAAATAACACAAAACACATCAAAATATTCACAAAACTCAAGAAACTATACAAAATATTAAGTTAAATGAGTGGGAAATAGTGATACATTTATCACTCATCACACCCCCAAACCTAACATTTTGCTAGTCCTCGAGCAAAATAAAATAACAAAGTAAATTTAACTAAGCCACTTTCGTAGGGATCACGATTTTTAGCATATGCAACAAGCCTTTAAACCCTAGGTGTCCCTAGTGGACGAGTTGTAGTCTCGTGAGGATTTACATCAATGATACCCACAAACATTTTATAAAAGTAAAAAGGAAGTGAAACTAATGCACACAAAAGCAAAAAGAAAGAGAACAAAAAAAAATAGAATAAAGATAGTGACTAATTATGTGAAACTTCTACTCCAAGTTATTAGTTGTTTTATTTCATTCTAAATTACTGAATAAGTAAATTCTCCGATTATTTTTACCATTTCTTCATATACACAGCCAACAAAATATTAAACAACTCATTTCGCCCATAACAGTCATAAGTGCAGTTGATAAGAGAGTAATATTTTTGTCCTAAAATTTTATCAGATTTCACACCTTTTGTAGTAATGGAATAAATTTTTTTGATTTTTCTGATTTTTTCTTTGATTTTTTTTTTATTTATATACAATATCTTCCATCTATGTAGCGAGCTTTAGGTCGGTGACTCCCAAACCAATTGGCTTTAGGGCATCAGGTGTTAAGACACCCCTAAGGACTTAATTACTCAGACTTCAGATATATGTATTTTTTTTCTATCATCTTTTTGATCCATGTAGCGAGTGTTGGGCCAGTGACTCCCAAACCAGTTGGTTTTAGGGCACTAGGTATTAAAATACCCTTACAGACTTAATAACTCGGATCTCAGACATTTTTTTTTTATTCCATCACTTTTTTTTTTGAGATGCTTCTCCAATTAAACTATAGCACTGAATATTGCAATCTTTTCAATTTTATCCTATGTCCGTATGTTACCATGTATGTTGATAATATCTGCCAACTAAGTATATGAAGATCCATTTTAGTCAGTTTAATGGAGAATTTACAGATTAAATAATTCAAAAGTGAATAAACAAAAATTAACTTGTTTTGAATTAGGTTTGAAATACGTCTCAGGAGTGGAAATTCCTTACACAGCTATTTCTTACCAATTTCATCTTTTTAGTCAACATAACAACAAAACATTTCTACTGATCATATAACTATAAATTTGTGTGTTTTTTTTTTTTTTTTTTTCAAAGGCTCTCGCTGACGAAGGATTGTTCACAACTAGGACTCCCCACTCAAGGGTTCAAGCGACCAAGTGAACGCACCTTTTTTATACTTTATGGTACGTGCCAACGAATTTATGGTGTGTGACTAACTGTCGAATGGACTTCCCGTTGTAGATTCCCCAGAGGGAAGGTGGAGCGAGGCTCACTTAAATACCCAAGCCCCTTAGGCTCTTATCGCTTGTTGTCAGGAATAAACAACGAGTCCTCCAAACTAGTCTGTCACAACACGCTACAAGTGAATGATTATCTAGGTGCCTCCACAGCTTTTCCTTATAAAAAGGTAGTGAGTGAAGGAAGACACCAAACCATCACCTAGCTTAAATATGCCCTTTGTTTTTATTAATTTTTATTTTTTTTGTATTTTTCGAAAAAAATTTGGACTAAAAATAAAAACACAATACAAAACAAGTACTATTAACTATTCCTCACCCCCAAACCTAAATGAGACATTGTCCCCAATGTCTTTAAACAGTAGAAGAAGAGTTTTAGAAGATAGTACCTGGTTGGCTGAATTACTACAAGCAAATTAAAGGTTAAGATCCAGATTAACACGACGCCTCTTACCACGATCATCATCAGACCATTTTATCTTTGAAATGATAGGGTCAACTTGTGGTTCATAGGCTATGAGTTGGTCAATTAGATCCGGAGCCGACCTGCAGTAGTAAAAAGGAGTTCTTTCATAGGTTTTGACACGAACCCATTTCTCCAGCATCATCAAGAAACACACAAAGAAAATCATAAAATCCATCAACGTTGAGCAGTCCAAGCGGTTTCTGGTGTATGTTCAGGTTCGCCCAAGATAGAACTATAAAAATTTCCTCTAATGTACCCAAGCCCCTGGCAAAGCAATAAAAGCATCAGAACGGTTAATCATTTCACCAGTCGTTCGGACATACCTGGCACGATCAGTTCCTCTCCGTTTGATGATCCAATAAGATTAGCCTCTGCCAGGGTTTTGGATGATTCCCAAAACGTGACTGCCTCCTTCCTGTACGGCTTTTGAAACGATCCCCATTAGTCCAAGATTGCCTCCGCCATATATTAAGTGCATATTCCTTGCAGATAAGACTCGACCCAATTCTTGTGCTGCTTCTATGTATTGTGGTTTAGCACCAACACTACTACCGCAAAATACACAGATGTTCTCAACTCGTCTTCTTGAAGTGGCTTCCATTTTTTATGTATTTCTTTCTCAACTCTGGATGCCTTTAAAAGTGCAATGACGGGCTGAATTTATAATACCTGAAAAAAGGGTGAGTAATAATAGCACTAGTATCTTCCAAAGGAAGCTTGTTAGCTAAACAAAACAAAAGAAATCGTGAAAGGTCAAAAAGTATGGATCCTGTCTACGAAAATAAAGAAAATAGCAAAAGAAAAGCAAATCAAAGCAATAATTAAGGCAACAGAATTGTGTACGCAATACGCCACTCGTTTGGTATATAAATCCATTAGGATGTGTCTCAAGATTTTCATTCCTTACTCAGCCATTGCTAATGAATTAGTTCTCATCTTTATGATTGCCAAACACCATTCCTTCTGTTTTAAATGCTCCGTTTGTGCTTTTCCTACAAAACAACACACAAAATAAAAATCTATAACATGTATACACAAAATATGAAAACAAAAATTACAACAAATTGCATGGGTTGCCTCCCTGCTAGCGCTAAATTTTTCGTCTTCAGCCAGACGTGACTGAAATCTATCTGTCAAGGAGGTTTCAACGTCGTTTTGGATGTCCTATTAAAGACAATCCCGTGAGCGTTGCTTTTGAAGGGTCTCTTCCAACGGTAAAGTGGCAAAAAGAGTTTTGTCTCATTCAGTGCTTGTGCCACCTTTTTAACCTTTGTTGCTCCAGTGATTCCTGAAAAGAAAGAAATCAAATCAGGAGGTCTTGTATGGTGCTTGACTTGGAATGGAAGTTCCATTCTGTCAAGCTTCTTGGTGATATCTCTGATTTGTACTCCCCGATACAGCGATGTTTCTCCTGAATGCTCTGGATTTTCAATTTGGTCAGACATTTGCTCCTCCATTTTTCTGCTTCTTGCTCCACCTTTTCTTCACAGATGATTTTAGGATTTCTGTATTCAGCTCTTCATCTGTCATCTTTGTGAAATACATTTTTCAAAATTGTCACCTGAGGATGAAAAGAAATGTCAGATTTTAGGTATTTCATCCTCTGATATGACTGGAATAGAAGGTTTAGGAAGATCTTCTTCAAACATCGTGCAAAGCATGCTCCAAGATCTTCATTCTGAGGATGGAAAGTTTCATCCTTCCTTGTTGGTGCAGTTTGTACACAAAAGCTCAGTTTCTTCATCCTCGTCAGAGTCAGAATAATAAAGTCAAATTGAGACTTTGTTGGGTGCAGACTTCTGAACTGATACCTCTGATTCTTGATACTGCTCAGCCTCGTCCTCTGTTATGATGTCATGATGAATCTCAGGATATTCGAAGGCTTCTTCAGTATTATTTGAATTTGCTCCATGAGATATGTGATTCAGGTTGTCTGTTAGTTGTCTAACTTGATCTGTCATCCTCTGTATAGACGCCGCTTGACTCTGAATTTTACATTAAATTGAGCTTCCCGTTCTCGAACAAATTTTTGAGCATATTGAATCAACTGATCTTCCTCTGATGGATCTGGTTCTTGATGAAGATCGTAAATGGATGGTGGATAAGATGGAAATGTGATGATTCTACGTACCTTGAATGATTCCAATAATTCTGCCACTCTGAAAGATAAATACATTGATCGCTCGGGTGGTTACCATCACAAATTACACATCTTCCATTTCATTCTGATGAGCAAATGTAGTATTGTTGGTTCTGGCTTCCAGTGATAGTTGTTAGGCTGGACAACAGGCCTCAGAAAACTAGACTGTTGCTCCTG